>PJEM01004904.1:0-101195 GCA_004023845.1 Helogale parvula
CCCCCCACCCTGGTCCAAGCTGCCATTATGTCTTGCCTAAATCAGAACAATAGCCTCCAAAGTGATCAAGATCTTTGTTTCTTTTACCCTGGACCCCTTCAATTAATACAAAATCTTTAACTTCCAGATGTACACTAATTGATACAGAACAATTTATTTATTGTGGCTAGATAACATCCAACAGCCAAGACACATACAAATTCCTCCATTCTGTGGACTCCTTGGACCAAACAGGTACTCCCTGGGTCCATGTAACCCCCATCTCCAATAGTCTTTTGGGTTTTCTGCCCAGTCAGTTTTTCAACGTGATTTGAGCTCTGATGTATTTCCTTGAGCTCTCTTTAATGAATTTATTTTATCTTCTTAGAATTTATGAACAGATAAAAATTTACAATCCAAAACCACATTGAGGTACCACCTCACACCAGTCAGAGTGGCTAAAACAAACAACTCAGGAGATTACAGATGCTGGCGAGGATATGGAGAAATTGGAACCCTCTTCCATTGTTGGTGGGAATGCAACTAGTGCAGCCGCTCTGGAAAAGAGTGTTGAGGTTCCTCAAAAAATTAAAAATAGAATTATTCTACAACCCAGCAATAGCACTACTAGGAATTTACCCGAAGGATACAGAAATGCTGATTCGAAGGGGCACATGGACCCCAATGTTTATATTAGTTCCATCAACAATAGCCAAAGTATGGAAAGAGCCCAAATGCCCATCAACTGATCAATGGATAAAGATGTGGTATACACACACACACACACTGGAATATTACTCAGCAATGAAAAAGAATGAAATCTTTTCAACAGCATGGATGGAACTGGAGGGTATTATGCAAAGTGAAATAAGTCAGTCAGAGAAAGACAGATAATCATATGTTTTCATTCCTATGTGGAATTTGAGAAACTTTACGGAAGACCATAGGGGAAGGGAAGGAAAAATAAGATACAAACAGAGAGGGAGGCAAACCATAAGAGACGCTTAAATACAGAGAACAAACTTAGGGTTGATGAGAATGGGGGCTGGGGGGTGGGGGAAATGGGTGATGGACATTGAGGAGGGCACCTGTTGGGATGAGCACTGGGTGTTGTATGTAAGTATGAATCACAGGAATCTACTCCTGAAGCCAAGGCTACACTGTATGTTAGCTAACTTGACAATAAATTTAAAAAATTAAAAATTAAAAAAGAGAAATTTATTTAAGGCAATTAGGTGTGTTCAGGAGATGCACCGTTTAGCAAGTATGCTTGCCGTTAATATACTTTTTCTTCCGCTGTTTGCTTTCGTTTCAATTTCCTTCTTATAAATTCTTGCCTCATGGGGTTTTGCTTTGTTCCAGATTGCTTCTTGTATGTTGAATGTAGAGAGGGGTGTTTCCTAAGGAAGGAGTGAAAGCAGAAGTGTGACGAGCCCTCCCCACAGGTCAGCCCCAAGGACCAACCATCGGAGGTCTGTTAGGTGGTGATCAATTGGTGTAAAACTCCACCTCGGGTCCCTCCACACCTTCATGAGCACATGTTCTGTCTCGTTAATGAAATGAAAGTAGCTAATGTCACTTTACTCAGCCCTATTCTGGAGTCGGTGATTTCCAGGGTGTTGATCAGAGAGCCTCTTTTAGGCTCTGTGAGGCCACGGAATTCAAGACACCACGAAAAACTGTGGTCAACGGTAGTGTAATCTCTGCTGTTTGTCATGGTCTCCTCTACCGTAAAGTTGCTGCCTTTCCCTGAAGACAATGACAGAAAGAACAGCAGCAACTCCTGCTTCATATATATGCCCAAAACATGTGCTTTCGTGTGTGTGCTTATGTTAATAGATGAAAAGGTTAAACCAGAGGACTTGGAATTACGGGCACTAGGGGCAAACCTTTAACGTCAAAAGTAAGAGATTTAAGAGGGACTCTAGAAAAGAGAGAAGACAAAAACACCACTTACTGAGCAGAGAGCGTCTTTGATTGGTATGTTCTGGCCTCAGAAAGAAAGAAAGGAAGGGAAAAAAAGACGTACTCCCACTCAGACCTTCTGAAACCTACTTTCTTTACATCTCTTTTTCTCTCTCCACCCAGCTTTATCGTTACCACCCACTTACACTCTTTCTATTCCTTCCCGTGACTGCTTAAATAAATTCCCTTCACTTCTGTAGAAAAGAACAGTCAACACTGCACAATATCCCCGGAAAACTCCTGTACCGGGAGGTGGATCCGGAGAGGCTGAATTCAAACCCTGTGTGAGAGTTGAGTTGAGGGCATATAGGATCACCCCAAATTTCAGAATGACAGAAAGCTGCTGTGCAACTCCGGATTCTGTTAGTTATCCTGCCACTTACTCTTGCATCTGTACCAATCAGTTCATGTAATGGTTGACCTCCAGTAATGAGGGAAAATGTTTAAGAGCATAATGGAAAAGACCAGAAGATTTAAATAACCCCCCTATCCAGAAGTCAAAAAACTGGACTTGCGAAGAAAAATAGTAAAGGTACCCCAAAAAACTATTTCAAAAGCCTTTCTCTCAAGAATAGATTGGGCAAAGATCCAAAATTGCAAACTAAACCAAGGTGAATTACTAGGAGACTTTAATAGGCTTCAGGACACTTTCAAAGAACATTCTAGGGCAGACCAACAGCTACAGTAGAGAGAACCTTTTCTTCTCTCTTTGCAAAAGTCTCAGACATGAAATAGGGGACTTAGATAAACTAAATCAGAAGGTGAAATGCCAACTTAGCTCTCCCGATCATTTTCAAAAAGTTCCAGAAAATTAACCAGAAATGGGGCACCTGGGTGGCTCAATAGGTTAAGCGTCCGACTTTGGCTCAGGTCATGATCTCATGGTTCATGAGTTCAAGCCCTGCGTCAGAGCCTGGAGCCTTTTTCAGATTCTGCATCTCTCTCTCTCTCTGCCCCTCCCCTACTCATGCTTGGTCTCTCTCTCTCAAAAATAAATAAACACTAAAAAAAAAAAAATTTTTTTAATTAACCAGAAATGGCCTCTTGGAGAAACCAACTGAGTCCTGAAATAAGAGCAAGATCAAAATTCTTCTCTCCATAAAGAATGTAGAGCCTGCTGATAAGGACCCTAGTGTTTATGTAAGCAGGAAACCCTGGGAAGAACTCATGTTCCATAATGGCAGAGGGACAGCTGTCCAAGTCTGTCCAGGGATGCCACTCTGAGGAGACCTTAGCCTCAACAGATTCCTATCCTTCCTCTAAACTGTCAAGGGGAATTGTTGATAAATACAGACAGACGATACTGCTGGTTGACATGATCTGTTTCTTATGTGGAAATCTCCAACACCCTCAGCGCACTGTGTCCTCTTACACGCCATTGGCAACAAAGAAACCTTTGATGGACTATCCATACCAATAGATGGACCTATTCTGAGGACAGTGTGGTCTCTGAGGGGCTGGACAATGCAAGGTGCTTATTTTCTCTCATCTTGGCTGACATAGTAAATTAAACAATACAGCCCATGCCGTGGAGCACAATCAACCAATGAAAATTCCTTAGCTCAAGTAATTGTGGGTAATAGAACACCTGTGGATTTTCGTTTGGCTAATCAGGGAAAGTAAGTGGCTTTGCTAGCACTTTATGGTGTACCTGGATTAATACCACAGGTGAGGTTTCTAAGCCCAAAGAAAAGGCGACCTGGCTGTCTAAACTAGACACGGAGAATCACTTGGAATTTCTTTTCTTGGTCACGCCAAGGAAATTGTGGATCACGATTCTGGAATGCCTTCCAGATCCTTCTTTTAATTAATCTATGTATTTTATCTAATAATTAAAGTCTTTTCATTATTACTGTTTGCCTCACAGTCATTTACTGGCTGCAATCCAGAGAGTCAAATGATTTTATGCGGCCACTGGTCCAACATATAGCTCTACAGATGATTCAAAGACAAAACCAAAAGACATCAGGCTGGCTAGCGCTCAGAGTGAACACCAGATCTCTGTCGGTGGGAAGGTGAACTGTGTCTTCAAGGAAAGTGGACAACAGTGGTGGAAATCTGTACAGTTCCTGAGGGTCCCACCTGCAGCTTTGGTTGAGAGAGGACCAAAAAAGGGGAGGCTGAGAATAAAAAAGAAGTTCCCAGTCTCCTAAGTAAAGACTGATTGCTCTGTAACCATGGTAACAGGTAATCCCCAGAACCTGTTTTAAAGTCATTTAATCTCTTAGCAAAACTTTGCCTCCATGACCATTCTCCCCAAAGTAAGAGACACACAATAGTAGGGACACTTCCTGCAGCTCATGGTCTGCCATTCCCAAGCACTCTTGCCTCTGAAATGCCACCTTGCATGAAGTCAACACCTTCCCGCACCTGTTCTAATACTAGTTCTTAGCTTTGTTCTGAGACTGTCAGAAAAGCATAATTCTCCCTTGTTTAACCAGAAATAAATTCAGTTTTTGTTTCACACATTGAGTGGGGGTCTCTTTGTCGGCAGCAACTCTATATACACAAATAGTCTGGAGATCATTCCATGTTAACTGTTCACAAGTGGCTGAAATGTAGGTTTGTATGAATCTAGTGACAATGCTTTCTGTATCTTTACTCCGGCCAGCAAGTTCATGAGAAAAAGAGGGGAGTAGAAAAACGCTTTCTCCTTTGAGTCTTGGTAGCAAAGAGCGTTGAACTTCTGAGCCCTTTTCAGAAATGGAAAGCCTCTTAAGGGAGGCAGTGACAGGCACATTCAATTAAACGATAACAATTAAAGATCCACGACTTAGTAAGTCTATGAAATTTAGAAGAATTTAACTCCCTTGAGCCTCAGGTTTCGTATCTGTAAAATGGGGATGGCAATGATAGCATCTACCCTAAAAGGTGGTTGTGGGGATTAAATAATGATGGAAAGTGCTTAGCACAGCTGCCTGGCACATTGCCAAAGCTCCACCAACGTAAATGCTGATGCGGAAAAACCTGTTAAATTGATTCTGGCTGGGGCGGGGCGGGGAGTGCGGTGTTTCTTGCACTACCAGTGCCTGCCTCTAGATGGAGGCAGGAGCCAAAGAAAAGGCTCTTGGGTTATGCCCAGTGGGCTGTGTCTGGGGTTCCAATCCCCCACAGCACTTGGACAAGAACAAGAAAGACCCAGTGAGGTCAAACAGGAAGGCTTCTGGAGCTGGAGGAGCCCTTAGGGGTCAGTCAGCACAGGTCGGGGGGCTGGGGCCCAGAGACAGAAACGGTGGGGTCCAGGCAAATTAGGGATGGCGTCTACTGCTTACAGCAAAGGTGTCCAGGCGTGATGGAGACATTGTCCCTTTAAGTACAGAAAAAGGACCCTGTCCTGCTCTGAGGTCTAATCTTTGAGGCTCACTCACCTGTAGCTGGTAGAGAAGAGAGGAGGCCGTGATGTCACAGAGCCAGGGAACTAGGGAATGTTGGGGGTTTGACTGGAGGAGGGGGGAGGTCTGCTGACCCGTTCTCCAGTGGTCTGTCCTCTGCCCACAATGCCATGCTCTCTGCCATGACATCCATTGGGGCACTGGAACAGAAGTCCTGATGTCTCCTGCGGAAGCATCTTGAGGAAGGCTGGGCTGGAGAGGTGCAGAACAGCACTGATCTGCATTCTGTCTCTGAGCACCAGCTGGGTGCTAACCTTGGGCAAATGGACTTCACCTCTCACTTTTCTCCTCTGAAAAATGGAAATAAGGCTAATTACAAGTCCTACACATACTTTTAGGATGAAGTGACATCAGGTAGATAGAAGACATTTAACGTGGTGCTTAAGCATTCAAGAAATAGTTGTTGATAATGTGCAAAAATGAAGTGACATCTTCCCAATCTATCTTCCAGATAAAAGGGGAATTGCTTTATATTTGTGTTCTCACAAAATCTCTCACTTTAAGGGACGTTCTTTCAATTCCTTTATTTAGGACAACCAGGCACTATTTGGGGAAGCCAAATTAGGTCAGAAGGTTCTTCATCAGTGGTCTCTCTGGATGTGTATAGAGGTCACCTGATGCACAGGGAACAGAAGGAAGCAAAGACATTCTACAGTTTTGTAGTCATGGAGTCAGTGGGTAGGGGCTCGGGTGGCCGTGCGTGCGTGTGTGTGTGTGTGTGTGTGTATGTGTGACCTTACCGTCCTAAGTATTTGATGGTGGCCAAACAGTCTTTTAAACTATTGATATTTATTGTTAATTACACTTTATTAACTGTTTTTATTTATAAAGCAATATATGTAAGTGGCAATGTTGAAGTTTCTCATCTCCTGGGGAGATTCCTCTGAGGTGTTTATGAAATGTAAGAATGCCCTGGGGACTAACTAAATTAGAATCTTCTTAGTGGAGCCCGGGTTTCAGTATTTTTACAAAGCCGCCTGGACAATTCTTGTGTATAAACAAAGCTGAGAACCACAGAATTACACCGTGGAGATCCCGCATTATAACCTTTAAGGAACTGGTTCTCAGCTCCGCCTGCCCTTGGAGTCACCAGAGGAACTTTAAATAACTCCAGTCCAGGCCAGGAAAATCACCGTTTCTGGGCATTGCTAGTTTTTTTTTTCTAATGTTTATTTATTTTTGAGAGAGAGAGAGAGCAAGCTGGAGAAGGGCAAAGAGGGAGGGAGACACAGAATCTGAAGCAGGCTCCAGGCTCTGAGCTGTCAGCACAGAGCCCGACGTGGGACTTGAGCCCATGAACCATGAGATCATGACTTGGGCCAAAATCAGATGCTTAACTGACTAAGCCCCCCAGGCGCCCCTGGGCACTGATAGCTTTTAAAGCTCCCCAGGTAATCCCACCAATTAAAAACATTGAGATATAATTGACATATCACGTTGTGTAAGTTTGAAGTGTACGAGGCGGTACTGTGATACATTTGTATTTTATTATATGATTAGTAGCCTTAGCAAATGCCTTTCTCACATCACACAATTATCGTTTCTTTTTTGTGTTGAGAGCAATGAAGATCTAGTCTTTTAGCAACTTGGAAGTTTGTAATACGGTGTGACTTTAATTCTCATTCTGTGGTGAGAACCACCGACCTACAGAGCAAATTTTGAAAAACCTAAATGTTCTCTATGTTTTATGAGTGGATCCTTTTAGCTTTTTAGGGGCAGCATCATATATGGATTCCAAAGTACTATTTTTCAAATAACTTCGAAAGTGAGATAATGTACTTTGAAAAGCTGGGTAGGTGAAAGCTGATGTTACATATGTCTGTGAAGGATTTAAATGGAATTTAGAAAGTGGAAGAATGAAGACAACGATATTTCCAAATTAATGTATTTTATATAATATCCCATTGTAAACACATCCCATACTGGCTCTCTATGAACAGAGCTTGCTTATATATATATATATTTTTTTAATTAATTTATTTTTTGAGAGAGACGGAGAGTGAGAGCGTGTGAGTGAGGAAGAGGCAGAGAGCGAGAGTGTGAGCGAGAGAGAGAGAGAGAGAGAGAGAGAGAGAGAGAGAGAATCTCAAGTAGGCTCCTCGCTGAGAAAGGGACCAGCCCATCTATTGTGAGATCATGACCTGAGCCAAAATCAAGAATCAGATGCTCAATTGACTGAGCCACCCAGGCGCCCCTAGAGCTTGGTTATTTCACTCCCAGCACTGAACGTTTATATGTGTAAGTTGGCAAAAATACTGTAAAAACTCTTTGCACGAGAAATTGCGGGATTGTCTTCTGTTTGGGGTGGTTTATCGTTAAGGATATATGGTTTCATTGCTTCCTTCCCCTTGGGTCTTGGGTAGGAGACTAGTCAGCAGACTCCTGTACTAATTTTTGGTCCAGGCAGAGAATAATGAAATCTTGAACTAAGGTGCCCTGACAGGATGGACTTTGAATCGGGTGATTCCACAGCTCATGGTCAAAGAGTCAGACCGCTGGAGTGAGAAGCCTGCCTTCTTCCTTAGCTTGTTCTACAACCTTGGCCGTACTTATTGGCCCCTCAAATCCTCACTTCCTTACCTTTAACATGGAATGATTTCAAAAGTAATAGAGTTGATGCGAGGAATAAACTTGGCCATGGATACTGTAAATAGGAGTGGAGAGAAGAAGCCTGCAGGGAAGGCTTGACATTGAGAGGGAAGAAGGAGGAGCAGAGGCTGACGCCTTCGTGTTTAACTTCCCGTCTGTGGATGTGAAATGAGAGAATTCAGGAAGAGAAGCACATGTTGGATGAGAACAGATTCAGGCTTTTAAGAACTTCAGTTTGGAAATCATTACACATTCATAGGACGTTGTAAAGAAATGTGCAGAGCGGCCCAGTGAACCCTTCCCCCAGACTTTCCCAGGGTTAACACCTTGCGTCACAAACAATAGCACATGGGGAGATCACTATCATTACAAGCTGAAGAGTGTATTCAAAGCACACCAGCTATGCATGTCCTTGCTCATGTGTGCACGTGTGCATAGCTGTGTGTAAGTTACACACACCTGTGGTTCATGTCACTGCACCACAATCAAGACACTTAACTACTGTAACTACCGTCACCATAAGGCTCTGGTGTATTACTCTTTACTGTCACGCCCACCCTCCCTTCCTACCCTCCTCCCCCCCTGGAAACCACTAATCCCTCTCCATTTCTATAATTGTGTCATTTCATGAATGTTACATAAATGGAAACATGCAGGATGTATGTATCTTTTCGAGGTTGCTGCTTTTTCCTCACTCAGCATAGTTTCTTTGAGGTTCATCCAAGTTACAGTGTATATTAGTAGTTTATTCCTTGTAATTGCTGAGTCATAATCCATGGTATGGACGGACCACAATGTGTTGAAGCATCCACCCACTGAAAAATGTTTAAATAGTTTCTGGTCTTTATTACAAACAAAGCTACTACGAATGCTTCAGTACTAGTTTCCAAGTGAGAATAAGTTTTCGTTTGTGTGGGATAAATGCCCAAGACTGCAGTTGCTGGATTGTATGGTAAATCCATTTTTCGTTCTGAAAGAAAGTGCCGAATTATTTTCCAGAGTGACTGTCCCATTTTTCATTCCTATCAGCGAGGTATGAGAGATCCTATTTTTCTGTAGATCCTCCAGTAGGTTTTTCTTCCCCCATTTTTTATTTTAGCCATTTAACTAGGTGTGTTCTGGTATCTCATTGTGATGTGAATGTCCCTTTCCTAATGGCTAATGATATGGGATATCTCTTAACGCGTTTATTAGTTATCCCTATATCTTCCTTTGTAAAATATCTCTGTGCTTTTTGCCCATTTTCTATTAGGATTGGTTTTTTTTCTATTTGAATTGTTTTTTAAATTCAGTTTTTTTAAATGATGGTTTTATTTTTGAGATATAATTCATATACCACAAAATTCACACTTTTAGAAAATTCAGTAGTTTTTTTTTGTTATTGTTGTTTTTTTGAGAGACAGAAAGAGCACTAGCAGGGGAGGGTCAGAGAGAGAGGGAGACACAGAATCTGAAACAGGCTCCAGGCTCTGAGCTAGCTGTCAGCCTGACACAGGGCTCGAACCCATGAACCATGAGATCATGACCTGAGCCAAAGCCAGCTGCTCAACCGACTGAGCCCCCCAGGTGCCCCATAAAATTCAGTAGTTTTTAGTACATTCATAGAGTCACCCCCAAAGGAAACTCTGTACCCATCAGGCATTGCTCTCTATTCCCCCTTCCTTCCAGCCCCTGGCAACTCCTAGTCTACTTTCTATGTCTATGGATTTGCTATCCTTGACATCTCATATATATGGAACCTCATAACATGTAGCCTTCCAAGTCTGGTTTCTTTCACTTACCATAACCTTTCCAAGATTCGCCCATATCATAAGATACATTGGTCCTTCATTTCTTTTGTCAAATAATGTTCCATTATATGAATATATCACATTTAATCTATCCATCTGTTGATGGGAATTTGGGTTGTTTCCACTGTTTGACTCTATGAATAATGCCGCCAGAAATATTTGTGTGCAAGTCTTTTAATCGGCACGTTATCATTTTTCTTGGGTATCTATATACCTGGAAGTGAAATTCCTGAGTCATACAGTAACTCTATAGTTAGCATTTTGAGAAACTGCCAACCTGTTTCCAGAGTGTTTGTATTGTTTTACAGTGCTTTCAGCAACACATGAGGGTTCCATTCACTTTGACGGCTCTTGCTATTGTCTGTGTTTTGTTTTAGCCACCCTGGTGGCCATGAAGGAGTGTCTCATTATGGCTTTGATTTGTATTTTCCTAATGGCTAATGATGTTGGACATCTTTTCATGCTTCTATTGGCCATTTATATATCTTGTTTGGAGAGATGTCTATTAAAATCCTTTGCCCATTTAAAAATTGGATTGAGTTTTAAGAGTTCTTTACATATTCTTGCTATCAGACCATTAAAAGATAGATGATTTGTAAATATTTCTCACATGATGTTGATTGTCTTTTCACTTTCTGGGTAGTGTCTTTTAAAGCACAAAAGGTTTTAGTTTTAATAAAGTTCAATTTAATTATTTTTTTCTTTGATTGCTCGTGTTTTTGATGTCATATCTAACAAACCAACCCTCGAACCCAAGGTCATGAGGACTTACTCCTATATTTTCTTCTAAGAGTTATATGGTTTTAACTCTTACACATAGGTCTTTAATCCATTTTGAGTTAATTTTTTGTATCTGGTGTGAGGTAGGGGTCCAACTTCATTGTTTTACATGCAGATAACCAGTGATCCTGGCACCTTTTGTTGAAAAGACTGTTCTTTGCCCTATGAATGGTCTTGGCACTCTTGCTGAGAATCAGTTGACCAGAAGTGTAGAAACTTAATGTTTCTACACTTCCCTTTTTTTTTTTAATGTTTCATTCCTTTTTTTTAATGTTTATTTATTTTGAGAGAGAGAAAGAGAGAATGTGTGCAAACACACATGAGCAGGAAAGGAACAAAGAGAGAGAGAGGGAGAGAGAGAATCCCAAGCAAACTCTGCACTGATAGTGGGCTCTGCCAGATGTGGGGCTCAGTCTCATGAACTGTGAGATCATGACCTGAGCCAAAACCAAGTCAGATGCTTCACCAACTGAGCACCCAGGTGCCCCAAGATCTCCTTTCATATACAAAGTACTGTCCACATGAGAATAAAGATGGAGATTACTCCACTTTCTTTTAAATCTAATTCTGTTTGAATAGAGCTCTGATCATTTAGAGACCTCATGATGTTTGCTAGGTGTGAGCATTACCACTATGTTTTCCCAAAATGTGGGGCACAGCCTGCTGGCAGGAAGTAGGATGATGTGAGGTTGAGCCTGGACATGACATTATGCAGCACTGAATCTCATTATGAGAGAGAATCTCTCTTTAGTTTCCTTGTATTTGTAGTCATTTTTATTGAGGCATAATTGACAAGTAGCACTATATTCGTTCCAGGTGTACAATATAATGATTTGATATTTGTATGCACTGTATATCACCCCAATAAATCTAATTACCATCTCTCACCATAAGTAGTTACAAAAATGTTTTTGTGTGAGTGTGATAAGAGCTTTTAAGATTCACTCTCTTAGCAACTGTTGAATATGCAATACAGGGTTAGTAATCCCAATACGCAAGTCATACATGGTGTCCCCTGACTTCTTTATAACTGGAACTTTATACCTCTTGATATCCCCCCACCATTTTGCAAGCCCCCGTCTCCCTCACCTCGGGCAATCTGTTCTTTGTGCCTGCGAGCTTGTTTTGTTTGTTTGCTTGTTTTGATTGATTTGTTTTGTTTTTTAGTTTCCACATTTAAGAGAAATCATACCTTGTCAGCTTTTCAATTACATAAAAGGACAGGCGTCAGGAGCTACCTGCCCCATGAGGCCTACAAACAGTTGATGATCTTCTCTCCCCTGCTGCCTTTTTTTTAAAGTTTATTTATTTATTTTGAGAGAGAGAGAGAGTGTGGGGGAGAAGCAGAGAGAGAGAAGAGAGAGGGAGAGAGAGAATCCCAAGCAGGCTCCGCACTGATGCGGGGCTTGAACTCACTAAATCTGAGATCATGACCTGAGCCAAAGCTGGATGCTTAGCCAACTGAGCCACCAAGGGCCCCCCTCATCTCTCTTTTTAACAAACAGAAAATAGCCCGCAGGCTCAAAATCCTTGGCAGATGACAGCATCAGACCAGAGTTGAATCACCTTACTTTGTTTCTATTATATTTATTTTTGTTTGAATTTTCCATTTAAGGTAGCGATTATACATTTGTTTTAGTGTAAAAGAATAAGATGGTTTAAAGAAAAAGATCAAGGAAATGATAGTAGACATAAGAAGTGGAGAGTCACAATGATGTGTGAAAACATGGAGTTTAAGAAATACGGGTTTGTTGTATGACAAGAGATAATGTGACCTATATAATGTTATGGAGTAAATCTAGGTTTCACTTCTCCAAAGCTTGGAGAACAACATCCTTTTCAATGTGAATTCCTCTCTTGTCCATACATTTTGAGCTGGAAATTTGCTTTGTTCTTTCAAAGGATTTGGCCTTCTCAATTTCCAGGAATCCTAACCCCTGAACCCCCTTCAAAGCCCCAAGGTGATTGTCACAACTAAAACTCTTTGGTACCTCTTACACAATCGATACCCAAGAACCCTTTGGAAAAATCTTCTGTAAATTCACATTCTAAAAATAGGCTTGAGTGTTGGATTGCTTCTAAATAAAAACATATTTTTCGATTACACTGGAGACAAAGAAAAAAAATTTCCAGTATCAGTTTGAGACTTGTGGGAAAATGAAGAGAAGAAGAGTTTCACTGTTCTCGGGGAAGGTTTTGGTATTGAGATTTTGTCACGCTGGCTGACTTCTGAGTGTGGGGGGGCGTGGTGTTGGGGAGGAAGGAAGGGTAATGACCGTCACCAGTCATTTAATATACCACTTATTACTCAGATCTGACACCAAGTGCAAAAGCTGCAGCAGGAAGGCAGAGCCTGCATCACTGTACGTGCTGGGGTTCAAGGGATTGTCTCTGAAATTCTACGGTTTCTCTGAGTCATTCCTAAATCATCTCTTTATTACAGTGAAACTTCACAGTGGCATCATCGGTTGTGGTGCAGAGCCAGAGGGCTTCATTCTGGGTCTCTTGGGGTAGCAGCTGAGAGTACCTAACTTCCGAAGAGGTGGCGCATGCCCCTGGCTAGTCCCTGTCACTTAGGACGGTTGCGCAGACAACTTCTCAGGAACTCCTGGTGGGCAATCCCTCTTGAGGCTGGAGTTGTGTTCTTCCTCTCTCCTCCTGCAGGAGAGTGCGTAGAGACAAAGGAGCCACGGGTAGCGTAGGGTAGCATGTAACGCAGACAGAGCGCGGGCTTCCCCCATTCCTTCCAAGATGTTTTCCCCTTAGCACCAAGTCATCTGGGAGGTCCATGGCCCCATAGATTACTCACCCTTAGGTGAATTCACACTTCTGCTTTTCCCACTCGGGGCAAGTCACTTCCCTTCTTTGTGCCTCATTTGCTCATGTCTAAAATGGTGTCCACCGTTCCCGCCTTGCCCAGGGCAAGAAGAACCGGTGTGGATGAAGTTGTTGGTCACACTGTCCACTGTGTGGTGGATTTTGGAAGGAAATCTGTGCCTTCCCTGAGGTCACACCAGGCTGCCTGTTTGTGGCCACCCACATCTGTGCTCCCTTTTGTGAGCTTTTATGCGCACAGAGCTCCATCATTTTACCTGACACAGAAGGGGATGGGGTAAGTAGACTGTATGATAAATAGGCAAGCTTTTGGTCTCTGAACAGCAATATCATTTATTATATCTCCTTCTAGTGCATGCAGATCCCAGCACAGGACTGCATATGCATGGAAGGTGGCACATCCATATAACAGGGCTTGGGTAAGGATCTGTATTTATTGTTGCTTTGCTGCTTGAGAGACGTCAACAGAGGGGATGTAAGATTTACTCTCACATAGTGCTGAACTATATGTGGACAGCAAGAAGGCAAACACCTGATTCCTTCAGAAAAACAATTTTTTTAAAGAGATTCGAGGTTCCCAAGTCAGTAGATTTCTCCACTGGTGTATCCCCATCCATTCTTCCAGTATTTTCTTTGTCTGCTAATAGACAAAGTAGCACCATTAGAAGTAATGGTGCATTGGGGCACCTGGGTTGCATAGTTGGTTAAGCGTGAGGCTTTGGCTCAGGTCATGATCTCACAGTCCGTGGGTTCGAGCCCCACATTGGGCTCTGTGCTGACAGCTAGCTCAGAGCCTGGAGCCTGCTTTGGATTCTGTGTCTCCCTCTCTCTCTGCCCCTCCTCCACTTGCTCTCTGTCTCTGTCTCTCAAAATAAAATAAAGACATAAATAAATTAAAAAAAAAAAGAAGTAACGGTGCATCCATATGTAACATACTGGAACTTTTCTATTTCCGTCTTGTGACCCCCTGAATGTGTTTCATCGGTGGTCTCAGTGAAGGTGCTCTTTGTGAAGGAAGGTTTGAGACCACCGACAGTCTGCACCCTTTTCAGGAAGATTCTTTGCTTAGCCTTACAAGTGATTTCCAAGACAGTTTGTTAACTCCCTGGGGACATGGAAGAGATGATTTCTTAAGACTGTTCTGAGGTACCAACAATATAAGACAATATAAGACACATCCTCTGGTTTTGGTCAAGGGTGCTGGAACCCCACAGGAGAGCTCATGGGCTTCTCCCACAGAAGCCAATTTGACACGGGGTGGGTTGGAGCCCACCTTGCGACCACCTTGCCCAAATATAGGCAAGAATCATTTCATGGGGAGTCAGTATAATGACTGATTTGTGAGTCTTAACTATGTACCAGATAGTGTACTCAGTGCTCTGTTCTACCTAGAAGGAAATCCCAGCTCAGCCCTGTGTGGGCTATGTGACCTTGGACATGTTATGCAGCTTCTCTGAGCTTCAATGTCCGTCCTTACAAATGGGATCATAACACCTCTCTCAGTTTTTTAAGGATTCTTTAAGATATTGAACTCGAAGTTCTGGGTGAACACTCAATCCTCGAATGTTGCACTTTGTTTTTGTTATTCAGACATTTTATACAACATTCAGGGCAGCTGTGCATTATGTGGCAGGTAGAACATTCTGCTGGTGCCAGTGCCATTTTTGAATCTTTTTTTTTTCCTCCCAAGAGGAGAGATGAATACTTGAATCTCAAAGTAAGAGGATTTCTGAGTTGGAAATTAAATGAGTCAGATTTATAAAACTTTGGTCGCAAATCCAGTAACCATGATTTCCAGCTAGATAAAGGCAAAGCTGTTGATCTAGGCATTTTTTGAAAGAAGCTGTTCTCAGGTATATTAGATGGAAGACACTTTTCCTATTTAAAATTTGAAAGCCTTGAGCTATTGTCCCAGCCCACGAGGCGGTAGGCAGTTTCATCACAGAACTGTAGTGCCGCAGACCTTAATTAGACTCTGAGCAAAGGTTTCTTCCCTCTATAAAGTGTACATACAGGCTATATGATTGGATGGTGGTGAGTTAAAATGTGCTTTTCTCCAAACAAGGCCAGGTAAACATTGCCCGTCTGGACTGTGAGCTGACTGTTTCCTTCTTACATCTTTTTGGGCCATAAGCGTCCTTGTGCTGGGTCTGCTGTAGGCGCTGAGCAGCAGAGTTAGATCTTTGTTCTCTGACCATTTCTAGGTGCCTGAAGGTTATAGCTCAGGTCAGACTGAGAAGCTTCTGGGCCCCCAAGACAGCCACTTCTATATACCTTGAAGGGCAGCAGTGAGAGAGCTTAGCTAGCTCTCTCTCTCTATGTATCTGACATAGGTTTGTGCATCACGTTTGTCTTTTTTGTTCCAGAAATGCTTCCAGACAGAAGGGGAAATGTCACCTGGGTGTATAAACAGGTGTATCTCTGCCAGGATCTGATGGAAGGCCAACCCTTTCAGAATCTTCACTCTATGATTTTGGAAAGGGAAGAGCCAGAAGGGACTTGAGGGGCTATGAGACCTACTCTCTCCCTTAACCCATTAGGTTGGGATGCTGAGTCCCAAAGAGGCGGCTATGAGACTAAGCTCTGGCCAATGAGGTATAAGCAGTAGGGTCCTATGTGACTTCTAGAAACATCCTTTCGTTTCTCCTCCATCCTGCTGGCTGGATGTGGAGGTGATGGCTGGAGCTTGAGCAGCTATCATGGATGATGAGGGGAAAGCCATTTTGAGATACAGTGGAGCATCAAGATAATGGCCCTGGACCCCTGGCTTTGCAGAACATTATACAACCCCTAGAATGTTTCATCCATGAGAGAATAAAGTCATGTGTTTAACAGCTATTATCTTCTAAAAAATTATTTTGTCAAGTGCACCAGGACCTTGTCTTTAATGGCATTCCACTACCTCTTTCTGCCTTCAGATCAGTTTCCTTGTGGTTAAGAGGACAGAGGTTAGGGCTTGGCAGTTCTGCTAGGGGATGGGGCACAAGGTCCTCCTAGAGAAAGGGGTGCTCGGTGCGTCCTTTCCCGTGGGCTGGGATGCCAAGAGGAAGACCCGGACTGATTTTCCTCTGTAGCTCAGAGCTCAGCACAGGAAGTAGAAGACACTGGTAAATGTTTTTGGGTCTTGTATCAGTTATTTATTGCCACAGCAGTGCTCAGTAGTAAATAGCCACAGAACTTAGCTTATGACAATGCCTGTTTATTACTCGTGACCGGGGTGCTCTGCTCGTCAGCTCTGTTGAAACCAGCTCAGCCTGGTCACGCATCTGGGGAGGTGGCTAGCTACAGGATGAGTTTGGGTGGCCACGACTGTATTGTTGGGGTCTCTTGACTCTGCTTCATATGTCTCTCATATCCCAGCAGGCTAGCCCACACTTGTGGAAGAGGCCACAGGTAATGAGTGAAAATGTGCAGGCAATTTTCTCTTCATGTGACATATCTGCTAATATCCCATTGGACAAAACAAGTCCCAAGGCAGGACCCGAGGACAGAATGGGAGAGCACTTCACTGTTACATGGCAAAGGGATGAGCATAGGATGGAATGACAATTGGGGCATCAATGGATCTAATCTACTCCAGATGGACAACGGAAGGGATGGAGAGATAGATGGAAAAAGCAGACACTGGGAGGAAGTTCTATTCACCCACGTCCATCGCAAGGGCAAAGGAGGCACTGGAGGGCACTTTCCTAAGTCTCTAATGCTCTCTTGGGTTAGCCACTCTGGGGCCATCTTGGTTTGGGGATTGCCCATGGTGCACAGGGGCTGGAGCTTTGTTACAGACCCAGGCTGTGGGGTGTTTATATTATGACTTGCTTCTGTGATGGGGAATCTTTGCCTCTGCGTGAGTCATTATGAAAGGCTTCACAAGCTTTACCTAGGGGTTGGGAAGAGTCTATTTTGGAGACAAGAAGCCTTTTCAGAGAGAACTAATTCATAACATGAAGACAGTTGTGCTGTGGCCTGAGAACTGAACTGGGGAGCAAAGGACCTGGGTTTCAGTGGTCCCTCTGGGAGTCAGACAAGAGCTTTTCTTGGGTGACTTCTACATACTACAGTACTTGTCAGTAAGAGAGGAGGCTATTAAAAAAATACATTTTCTCTCAGTCTTCATATCTGAGCTCCTGGTTAATATATTCTTTAAGAAGCTGAAAATCACCCTACTTCTGATAAATTTGGTAATTTAGTCTTCTGATATAAATATATTGAAGATCCTTTATCATTCGTTGTTTCAAATGCTTTCAAATAGTGCTTAAATATTTGTGTTAAGTCATAAAATGATGGCCAGAGCAAACATTTAAAGTCATAAAATGATGGTTAGTGTGGATCTTAAAGTAAAACATCATTAATGTGGAAATTAACGATTTTAAATTTCATAATAGTCGATGCAAGAGACTGAGCAGTTAAATGTGACCATGTTTTCCTCAAAGATGGGAAAAATTTTAATTTGTTTTGATGGTGTTAGGCTGAACACAATTGGTCATTTTCCTTCTGTTGTAGAAGTGATTCTGGCAGTTTTCTTGAATCTTTGACACAAAGCGAATGCTTTGTTTGCCTGGTTAGTTTAAATGCAAGCGAAATTAGATCCAATTCCTTGGCATCTGAAGATCCTACTGGTTTTTCAGGGTCAAGGTCAAAAGCACCAAAGCAGGATGCACAGCTAAATTCTGAATCCCTGAGATGGGCATTTCAGATCCTTCTCTAACCCTTGAATTTTGGGAAATACTGAGGCCCAGAAGAGGACAGAGACATGCCCACAAGCATCTCAGGGGGCCACCTGGAACACTGGATCCTCATTTCAGTTCTCTGCACATCGCCTCAGATCACATCCCTCCACCCTACATAGTTAATGTCCTTTTAAATGATGACTTGCCAGTTCCTAGAAGCACTAATTCAAAACATATTTCTGAAGAGAGAATCTCATTTCCTCATCGCGTGCACCCATGCTCAGCCTAACCCCTGTAAGTGTGTTAAACAGATCCAGGGCCCGGCTCATTCTGTCTCGATCTTTTTATCCCGTTCCTCCATGGCTTGCTTTTGAATATCGAAGCGATGTCTTCTTTGTTTTGGTGAATGGTTTGTGATTTCACGTTATAAATCAGGGTGGGAAAGACATTGAAGGTGTCAGCATCTGGCGCTGACCACTGAGAGATGGGAGGGGGGGCTCCTGGGACTGCCTCAAATCTCCTTTGATCAGAGGGCAAACAGATCTTAGAAAGAGTGTGGCCCAGGGACTTTGGTCCTGTCACTTTGTTGCACTTGGGACAATGAAGCCTGCGAACAGAACGATGCCTTCTAATACAGGAGACTCACCTGCTGATTCCTCGAGTCGAAATCTTGCCTTTGAAGTCTTACTTCTTCAGGGAGAACAAACAGTCCCCACCTCACTTGTAGACAGTGGACAGGATCAGGCGTGCATCAGGTATCACGGTTCACAAGGACTTCTTTATCTGTATCTAGTGTTCTTCTAAATAGGATGTACCTGACTACTTCTAGAGTACCGGCTTGGAAGGCATCTGGGGTGCTGGGGCTTGGCGTGAGTCTTCAGAGACCCTAAACTCTCAGGGCTTTCTTATCAGAAGTCTGTAGAATCACTTTCCCTTCTTTGACCTCAGTTTCCCCACTGTTAGAGCTGTTACCCATGTAGATATCATACTGAGGGACCAGAGAAGGTTGAAAAGGAAGGGCGCTGGCTCTTGTACAGGTTTCAAGCAGAACAGTAAGCTGGAAGCAGCTCAAAATCTAAGCAACTTTCTAAGTTGAGGATACATGCAAAATTGTGTTCAAAGCATTCTGCTGTTGCAAAGGAAGCCTGAGCTCTTTCTCACCTCTTACAAACGTGGTCTGCCTTTGCTATCTGAGAACTTCTGTTCCTGAACACTCCCAGGGACATGCCAGGGAACAGTGAGGAAACAATTCTCCAAACCCTTCCTGGTCCATAACATCTCGGCAACGAGTGGACTTCTGTTCGTCCTCTAACATGTGAATCCTTTCTTCATATTTCCGATTGATGGCCCTGGTTTGAACCCCTGAATATCTCCTGAGTAGTTCTTAGTCTTGAGAGCAGACTTGTTTTATCCAAACTCATAAGAGACTGATGTGTAAATTAGATGCTATGGTGTTCATCTACAATCTATAGAAACAAAAAATGTCTATTTGTCTGTTATGACATGATATGAAAATAATGATTAAATTTTGAGGTTAGGTTTTAATTTTTTATGTTTTTTTTTAAATTTAATTTTGAGAGACAGAGAGAGACAACATGAGCAGAGGAGGGGCAGAGAGAGAGGAAGACACAGAATCTGAGCAGGCTTCAGGCTCTGACCTGTCAGCACAGAGCCCAATGTGGGGCTTGAATTCATGAACTGTGAGATCATGACCTGAGCCAAAGTCGGACACTTAACCGACTGAACCACCCAGGCACCCCTTGAGATCAGATTTTAGATGGAATAACCCAAGGAACAGGCAGGGTCTGTATTTTATTTTTATTTTTGCCTGATAAGGCTGCTGAACAAATACCTCCCTCCTCCTATCAGTGGCTTATAATAACATATTTTTCTTACAGATTTGCAGCCAGTTCATGTGGTGCTGTTGGGCTTAGCTTGGACCAGCAGGGCTTACCAGAGGAGGAGGGTCAGTCTTCATTCTAGGCATCTGAACTGAGTGGGCTACTTGCGAAAACTTATTACAGTAAACATTAAGAACATAAGAGATATGAACAGAGGCACACGATGCCTCTTAGGGCTGTTGTTTGGAACTGGTGCTCCGTCACTTTGACCCGTGTCCCATTTGGCTAAAACAAGTCTAATGGCCAAGTCCAGAGTTGATGGGCTTTTCTACTCGGAGATGGTGTCAAGTCCCAAGGCAAAAAGGATACGTAGTCCTAATAATAATCACAGGGCAGAGAAGAATTGGGACAAGCCATCCACTCTGCAACAGAGAAGTAAGTTCTGTTCACATAGTGGGAGGCACTGGGGAGCCGTTCATCTCCCAGAGTAGCTATGGTCTCAGGCTATGAACTTTGGTTTTTCCACGAGAGATTGGAATTCTCCTAAAGATGGCAGATCTCAGGAGTTGAAAGTCCATTTGTCTTATTGTCCATCTTAGGAGCTCTAGATTCGACCGTTTGGGCCACTTTCATGGTCTGCCTATAGGAATGACACTCAGTGGAGGAGAAGAGGGAGTGGAAATAGAATCTGGACAGGGATGGGAAATCGAGAGCGACCCGTCTACCTACAATACCAAGGGCAGACACCACCCAGTCAGAGTTTTTCCAACCGGAAAAAAATCATTTGCATATCTCTGGACGAGAACCTTTCGCATTGCTCTTATTTTGAAAGAGTTTTGAATACCTGCTCCCCATGGTATTCTCAACAAGGAGCTCCATGCAGCTGTTGCTTGCCCGCCCACCTAAGAGGAAATCTATTTGCCATCCCTGAGCTCAGAAGAAATGTCTATGGAACCACAGATAGAGTTTCTGTTGTGAGAGATGGGCAAGAAGAAACGCAAGGTGGTGGAAAGAGAAGAGCTCTGCCCCTGGAGGGATGCGGGTGCCAATCCCTTGTCTTCCCTTCTCTGACTTCAGTTTCTCATTGCTGCCACTGACATCTGTGATGGAAGATGTGGGTCTTGTCCTGGCTGAGCTGCGTGTCCCCAGCCAACTCGATGGATTTTCAGATCTGGCATTGTTTCTCATCTGGGGAAAGAGGGTCAAATTTTCTCAGGTGGTCGGGACAAGAAACTGATCTGTAAACTCCCAAGGGTGAGAGAAAGGTGAGGGGGCTTCATCTGAATTCTCTGTGTTGGTCAGTCCCGGAAGAGCCAGGACTCTGCCGGCAGTGGGTTTCCGGTTGAGCCGGCAGAAGCCAGTCGACTGGATCCTGAAGCTTCTGGGGGTCCCTCCCTGTCTGACTTGATGCTTTGGCCAACTTTCCTCCCAGGGAAGGGGAAAGGCCCCATTGCCCATTAGTGTGAGTGTGCATGTTGGAAAAAAACAAAACAAAACCCCACCACTTTCTAGCCTGGGGCCCCTTGAGAGGGAAATCAGGGATGCCCCGAAATTGAGAATGTGGCAGAGAACTGAGGCCGAGTTGCTCAAAACACAGTTATGTGACAGGTGCTCAGTCATATCGGGACCCAGAAGACGCACAGAGCCCTGCCCTGCGGGCTGTTTGAAGGTCACACCAACTTCACCCTGCTGGGAAACGAGCTCAGTGTCTCTGTTTGTGGGTTCCCTGTGCCGAGGGCTCTGTGTCCCCCGTTCCCACTGCTGGCCAGCTGTCTCTCTCCCCTACCATCTGACTCCTGCCCCAGAGCTCCTCCTTGTGGGGGCAACTTTTAAACTTAATTTTTTGTGTGTGCTCTCTCCTTCTTTTGTGTGTTTTTCTCAACATTTATTTTAATGGCCCAATTGGGTCCAAGGAAATGCAGGTGTAGCCTGGGGGCCATTCCAATCTAATTGAATCCGGGCCAGAAGGGAGCCTGTGACTCATCTTGGGCAAGAAGCTGGTCTTTCTATTTTGTTGCAACCCCTTAGGGGTAGTGAAAGCAGAAAGGCCCCTGTCACTGCCCTGGGTCACCAGGTGACTTGGAGGAAAAGGAGGAGGAGGAGGAGGAGGAGGGGGAGAAATGATTTCATAGCACCTGTTATGAGGCATTGAATCTAAATCCTGCCATTTAAACCCCACACCACACAGCACAGGAAGGGAGGTGTTATCACCACCCTCGTTTTGCATATATGGTTGAGGGAGGGAAAGAGCACAAGTAGTGGGGAAGAGATCTGGGGGTCTCCTTCCTGAGGACAGGGGCAATGAGCAGCCCCTTGGCATCTCCTTTGTCAGCCCCTGTGCCTTAAAAAGTATGCATAGTAGAAGATAAGGTGTCATTCCCACTCTGCTCTGTCTTTGGGAAAAACCCTTTCCTCTCTGGGCCCCAGTTTCTCCTTTTGTAAGAGTCCTTGGTGTTGGGGCTCTTTGGGCTCAAGAATCCCATGTTGCACACCTCCTCCCAGCTCCAGAACACCCTGAACTTCCTGGGAGGTTGGAATCCATCTCAAGGGGTGATCCCACCACGAGAGGTATGACCTAGATGTTATAGGAAAGACGGTGAACGACTCTGACATGGACCGAAAAGATGACGGGATGTCCTCAGTGGAAAACTAGGTGTCTCTATGAGGCCTCTGTGCCTTTCACTGCCTTTGAACCAATTTCAAAACTCTTTCAAAACAAGAGCAATGCGAAAGGTTCTCTTCCAGAGATATGCAAATGATTTTTTTTTTCCGGTTGGAAATACAGTTGGTTTACCACACCCCCTGTGGAATAAGCCAGTTGTGTGTCTACTCGTGAATTCAGTGCTGCATCTCTGGTTTGTGTATATGTGATTCTATAACCCAGTTGTGGGTTCCTGCTGGTTCCCTCACTAATTAATGAGCTAAATAAAATCTTCGAAATATACCTGATTTTTATTTCTGTGAGAGTTATGATTAAATGTCTTTAAAAGAGAGATTGTCTTTGGGTCTCTGGGTGGCTCAGTTGGTTAAGCGTCCTACTTCGGCTCAGGTCACTCATTCATGAGTTCGAGCCCCACATCAGGCTCTGTGCTGATAGCTCAGAGCCTGGAGCCTGCTTCAGATTCTGTGTCTCCTTCTCTCTCTGCCTCCCTGTCCCCGCTCATATCCTGTCTCTCTATCTTTCTCTCTCAAAAATAAATAAACATTTAAAACATTTAAAAAAGAGAGATTGTCCTTAAACAATATATAGCTAACTATAATACACGTCTCCTTGGCCTGATTGGTAGGTAAGGGCTGAAAGTGGGGATGTATAAACCTTTCTCTAAACTTCCAGCCTAGATGGTGTTTTTCTGGTCCAAATTCTTTCCCACTAATACTCTGCCCCCCTGAGTTTTCTCTTTGTGTTCCCAGGGCGGGGATTCATTCTTCCTAACTCCCCACTTCGAAGCTTCCCTAAAAGCCTTGCTAACCTGCTGTGTGTCCAGATCTGACTCACCGTAACTGGGGGGCTATCAATCCCTGCCACGGGGCTGCGATAAGGACTCAGTGAGGTTGCACCTGCCTGTGGCTACTGATCTGCAGTCACTCCACGTACCACCTGAGATGGTCCCTCATGGGGGGGGGCGGTGCCCTGTGCCAGTGCCATATTTGTTTATGAGAATTGGGCTCCTCCAGCTCCAGGCCACCCCACTTCCCCAATCTGGCTCTTAGCAAGGCTGGTGGAACAGTCTACAACTTAAAGACGGAATCTGGGCCTGAAGTGTCAACCAGACCAGGGTGTTAGGTGTCCCCGTGTCTCAGTCCAGGTAGTGGTACTTTTCGAGGCCTCCAGTCTTTCCAAGAACGTTCTTCTGCGGGATTTCCTCACTAGCACTTTCCTGTTTACAAAATATATTTCCAGCTCTTCTAAGTTGGGCCCTGCAAGTCATTGCCTTGGGTGAGGCAAAAAGAGCTCGATTATCCTTTACACATGAGGGATATGAGTTTCAGAGAGGGGAAGTGACTTGCCTGCCCGAAGCGCAGGCCCCAGGCACAGGCACAGGCACAGGCCCTGTGCCAGGGCACGGCAGGTTCGATGTACCTCTATCCCTTGCCTTCATCTTGATCTCAGGCTGCCAGCTTCCTGGAGCCTTGGCTGCTTAGGCCTTTGTATTTTTGGTCAGAGAGAGAATCTGAGTGAGGAAGAGGGTGGCTCCATTCCACCCATCTGTTTGGGATAGCTTCTACGCCGCTGCTACCCCAAGTCCTTTGAGATGCCCACTAAAGGGGGTTCATTGTTTGGCTAGGATCCCTGGGCAGTGAGAGGTCTGGGGGTCTCCTGATCACTGGAATGCATTTGGCTGCTGGTACCAGAAAACTCCAGTTACTGTGACGTAAAAATCAGGGATTTATTTTTCTTATACCATGAGTTCAGAGGCAAGTGGCTCATAATCAGAATCAGAGGTCCTATGATTCTCGCCTAGCCGCCCAGTCGGGTAGCCGCTGGCCACATGCAGCTGTTGCAGTTGAGATTAATCAAAGTTAAATAAAACGACAAATGGAAAAGAACTGAGTTTCTCAGTCATGCTAGCAGCATTTCAACGGGTAGTGGCCACTGCATGGGGTCCGTGCGGACATAGAACATTTCCATCATTGCAGAAAGTTCTACCAGGCATCGTAAGGTGGCTCTTGAAGGGAAGTTACAATGTATGTATTCAAAGAATGAAGAAAAACAGAACATGGGATGTAATAGCCATGTTTGTTCCTTCTTATCAAGAGAGAAAGGCTCTTCCAGAATCCCTACAAGACTTCGGACACTGTCTTACTTAGTGACTGAAACTGTATCTCCTGGCCCTTCCTGGCTGCAACGATAAATAGGAAAACAAGGATCTTGGATAGGGTCAGGTGCTTTGTGGCCCCAAACAGGACTGGGGTTCTAAGGGCAAGAAGAAAGGGGACAGGATATGGAGCACGCAATTCTGCAGTGGGGAGAGGCTTCTATTTTTCTGGCCAGCTCTCCTGAGATTCTCTCTGCTCAATTTGTTCCTTCAGCCCTCAGCTCGCCCCTGTGGGGGCTGCCCTGGTCCACCGGCTCTCCCCTGCCGATCTTCCTCAATCTGCCCCAAAGACAGCAGCCAATGTGCTCATACAAGGCTTTTGTGTGCCGCACACTCTAGGAGGGGTTCGAAGGAGCTGAACGGGGCTTAGAGCCTATTAGTGCACATCACTCAATGCTAACATCAGACGTTCTTGATCTTACCCGCTGTCTGCACCACATTGTCACGTCCGTCTGCTCTCCTGTTTCTTCTCTAACCCCCTCTTTGTACCCATCCTTAGAACCTGCCCCTCCCCTGGCCCTCGATTCTTCTTCTTTTATTAAGTAGAGTGATTTAGGCCTGGAGAGGGGGTGTCTCTGCTCAGCAAAGGCCATCTTCTTCAGCACCCTCCACGCCTGCCATTTTTTTTTCACTAGTGCAAAGAGAATCAGGAAAGGCTTTGAAACGTCAGTCCATCCTTCCTCTCTCTCTGCCGGCTCTGCCAGAGGGCAGGGCGCTTCGCAGATGTAGATTTCCCCTGGTGGGAAAGTTTCCACCTGTCTCTTTTGGAGGAGAAACAACCACAGAGAGATTTTATTTTAAATAACATGTTTTTCTTCTATCGCGTTCATATATAGTATTTGTACTATTAAATATAAAAAATGCAATGAATCCAATATTTTGGTTAAGATCTAGAGGTCAACAGATTTTTGAAGAAATACAAAGAAAGTGTTCTTTAAAAAAAGTTTTTTTTAATGTTATTCTTGAGAGGCAGAACGTGAGCAGGGGAAGGGGAGAGAGAGGGAGACATAGAATCTGAAGCAGGCTCCAGACTCTGAGCTGTCAGCACAGAGCCCGACGCAGGGCTTGAACTCATGAACCGTGAGACCATGACCTGAGCCAAAGTCGGATGCTCAACTGACTGAGCCACCCAGGAGCCCTGAGGAAAGTATTTTTTTAATTTTTTAATGTTTTTTATTTATTTTTGAGAGACAGAGACAGTGTGAGCAGCGGAGGGTCAGAGAGAGAGGGAGACACAAAATCTGAAGCAGGCTCCAGACTCTGAGCTAGCTGTCAGCACAGAGCCTGATGCGGGACTTGAACCCACGAACTGTGAGATCATGACCTGAGCCTCAGCCGGACACTTAACTGACTGAGCCACCCAGATGCCTCTTGAAGAAACTATTTTTAATTCTAGAGGCACAATGGCCCGAGAGTCAGATCTGAGTATGAGTGACAGTCCTAATCACTGAGTGATCTCGAACAAATGTACTATAAACTCTTTGGACTTCAGTTTTTCTGTCTGTACAATGGACTAATTCTGCCATAGGGCCATTTGTGTGTAGTCCTGAGTAAGAATGACTTTGATCATCTTAAAAGGCTTTTGAAAAATAAAATAAGAGTGTGCTACAGAGAATGAATGTGACCCAACAAACCTGACAGACTTATTAGTTGGCTCTTCACAGAGAAAATTTGCCTTTCCCTGGTTTAGATAGGTTCTGGAGGCTTTTCCTACCCTCAGAAGTCTGGGGTGCTGACAAGCGTAGGGTACAGGGCTTTGTGGGGCTCCAAAAATGCCAGCGGTTCCCCCATTTCTGGGGTCAAAGGGAAATGGGAGGGGACATGACTAATCGGCGCCTGGGGCCGGGAGCTACAGAAGATCGCTTTCCGGTAAAGTTGCTGACAAGGTCCGTGCAGAGCGATTTCCCTCAGCAGGTGAGCAGCGGATGGACACGTCAGATCCTGGAAACTGTGGGGCAGAACATTATGGCTTTCCAGCCGCAGCCGGACCTGCCCGCCTGGAGATTGAGGTCAACTGGGCTGGGCTGTATGTGTTGGGGAAGAGCTCAGAAGTGGGGGAGTGGGGCCGGGGGAACTGAGTCACATTCACTCTCCCATGAGGACAATGAGGCCTTGAATGCCTCCCCAAGGAGTGGCTTCTGTATGGGGACCTGCACCCCTGGCCTCCCGCGTGGAGGCCTGTGTAACTGACCTTTTTGGGACATAGGTCTTCTTTTCTGTTCATCCCCAGTGTGACTGGATGGGCAAGTCACTGCACCTCTGAGACTCCATTTTCTGTACCCTCAGAGGGTGCTCATGAGTCCTAATCTATTTACTAAATTCTTTTTTTACATTTACTTATTTTTGAGAGACAGAGAGAGACAGAGCGTGAACAGGGGAGGGGCAGAGAGAGAAAGAGACACAGAATTTGAAGCAGGCTCCAGGCTCTGAGTCGGGACAGAGCCTGATGCGGGACTCGAACCCATGAACTGTGAGATCATGACCTGAGCCGAAGTCGGATGCTAAACCGACTGAGCCACCCAGGCACCCCTGAGTCCTAATCTATAGATGTCCTCGGGTTGTGGAGAGGCCAAAGGAATATCAGTTTCAGTCAGAAAAGCACAGCAAGGTCTCAGGGGTCCCAGCGGAGATTTCCTGAGCACATTCGATATGCCAGGTACTGGGGTAAGCTCTAATTTGCATCGATATTCAACCCTCAAAACGACCCTCTGAGACACATATTATTATCCTTGCTTACAAATGAGGGGCTGTATGCCACCTGCCATTTAAACCGCAGCATTGGGCGGGACCCATGGGTGGCTCAGTGGGCTGAGCGTCCAGTCTTGGTTTTGTCAGGTCACGATCTCACGGTTCTTGGGGTCATTCAAGCCCCACAGTGGGCTCCGGGCTGACAGTGTGGAGCCCGCTTGGCATTCCCTCTCTCCCTCTGTCTCTGCTCCTCTCCTGTTCACTCTCTCCCTTTCTCAAAATAAACAGATAAACTAAAAAATTTTTATTTATTTATTTTTAACGTTTATTGTTATTGAGAAGCAGAGAGAGACAGAGCATGGGCATGGGAGGGGCAGAGAGAGAGAGAAAGACACAGAATCTGAAGCTGGCTCCAGGCTCTGAGCTGTCAGCACAGAGCCCGATGCGGGGCTTGAACCCATGAACGGTAAGATCATGACCTGAGCTGAAGCTGGAAGCTTAACTGACTTAGCCACCCATGTGCCCCTAAAAAAAAATTTTTTTTTTAATTAAACCACAGCACTGGGATTCAGTTGAGGGCACGTGACCCAGAGTGTCTCGCTCCTAGCCACTTTTCAAGACGTAGACAGTACATTCTTGGAACTGATGCTCTGGGATTCCTTCTCCCGCCGGGGGGGGGGGGGGGGGGGGGGGGGGGGGGGGGGGGGGGATGGCCGGTGTTACCTCAGAACCGCCTCATGTGTGTTGTCTCCTAGGATTTTATTTCCGGCTCCTGACAAATCATACGGATGATTAGGATCATATGCTTATTAAAGCTCTTCACCAAAATGTTTACAGTGTTTAGTAATTTGAGAGAAAAGAGAAAAGACAAATATTCTTGGCAAATAAACACACACACACAAACACAAAAATGAAACAAGAAACAGTCTCAGCTGAAAGAGAGAGAGAGCAACACAAAACCAGCACAGATGACATTCTGACGTTGTACTGCAAGTGAATCTTACGCCGTTAAAGGCTTCCAAAATCCTTCCATTTCCTCTTCCCTTTCTCCTCGCTAACTGTCATCTCTTTTTCTGCCTCCTTCCGGGTGACTGTGGGCCGAAAGCATCTCAGCGTCACAGATGTCCTGCCTCATCTGAATAACAGTCACCCTCCCATCAGTCATGCCCGCTTCTAACCGCGTTTATTTCCATTAGTGTCTCTGGGTTTTACAGAAGCCTTCTGAGATCTGGAAATAGGATGTTTATTGTCCATGAGAGGGACATGGAGGCTCAGGGAGGTTAAGGGACGTGCTCCGGATCACACGACTATTCCACAACACAGGATCTCTACGACTCACCACACGCCCGGTCACCTCGCCTGGGGAAGGCAGCCTGCCCTGACTTCAGGGCGTATGGTATGGCCAGCAGCCATGAAATGAGGGGGAAGGGAGAGCCCCGGGTGTCTTGGTTCTGTAAGACTGGTCCTCTCTCCGACTGAGATTTTACCTGGTCTATGGGAGAGCCAGGGAGTGAGTCTGCTAAGTGACCTTCAAGCCTGAAACTGTGTCCAGAACCTCACCCTTATGTGTGAAGACGGCTGGAAGGAGGGTCTAAAAACAGCAGCAAGTCTTGTCAGTTTGGGCGGAAGTTGTGCGCATGGGTGTCTACTTCCTTTGTGTAGCTCAGGATTCAGGACTTAATGGCTTTCATTAAGGCCTTCTTCCAGATCTTCAGTTCCCTGCGAGGTGCATCTCTAGGGTCTCTGTTTGAGAGAGGAGGGGCTGGAAGCTCAGAGGCGTGAAGGCCCAGGGTCCCGGCCGCTGGAAGCAGCCGAGCTGGGATTTGTACCCATGTCTCTTGGGTGCTGAGCCACTTCCCCTGCTGCCTTTCTCTGCCTTCTCCTTCAGGCCAGGACCCCCTTCTGTTTTAAGTGGTGTGCCCCCCCCCACTTTTTCTAATCTGATTTGTCCCCAGGCCCAGCCTCTGGGGAAGTCCCTGGTGCGCCCAGATATGAGAATACTCCATTCCCAGAGACTCAGGCCCTGCTCCTGTGCCCACGATGCTGGGCGGGCCAGCTCCTGTCTGCGGGCCTCACCCCCTCCTCGGCGTCGTGTGGGACCGGGGCAGGCTGTCCTCTACAGGATCGGTGGTGGGAGCAGCTAATACACGGATGGCCAGCTCTTCGCCCTCCCATTCGTTCTCCAGCCGACCCAAAGGCTCAGACACTTCATGGGTATTTCCCCTTCCCGCTGGGCCCCAGGTTCTGTTCCGAGCTCTGCCAGGAGTCTCTGTGTGACCTTGACTCCACGCCTCCCCTTTTCCGGACCTCAGCTTTCCCATCCGCATTAAATGAAGGAGATCCTCCGTGAGTCTCTAAAGGACGAAGCTGAGGCCTCTGGTCTCCGAGTAACATTCTGTCTTCCTCTGTCCTTTCAGTTTTGATCTGTGTCGACAAACAATAGCTCTCTCACTCCCTTTCTGCTGCTGTGGGTGGAGGGGAGTGCCTTTTTAATGCCTCTCCTCCACTTCGCCCTCCAAAACGGCGGAGTGAAATTCAGCTCCGAGGCCACTGAGCCCAATCAGCCAAGTCTCCCGGCCACAGGCACCAGCCGAGGTCCTAACAGCACATGGGAATGAAGACACACACATTTCCCACCCAGGAAATGTCACCAATCTTGTCCTCTCCCTCTAATGAGTGCTCAACTTGTGAACAATTTTGAGAGCTTATTTTAGGGAAAAGCCCATTTTCCACCTGGCACAGAGCTTTCTGTTTGAATCAGCTTTGGAAACTACAGCCCAGGGAGGAAAAGACTTCTCTCTTTGCTTTGCCAAGTGCTTTATCTTTCCCCTGAAGTACGTCAGCGTGAAAGCGTTCCCGGAGCCACCACGACCCCACCCTCACCTCTGTACCAACTGCAAGCCTGGGTCTGAGACGGTAAATGGGACACCAGACTTGGAGTGATCTTACCAGGCGGTGACACCAGCTGCTGCGTTAGGGGCGTGTGCTTCCTTCCATCCCTGGCCACCCGGTCCCTTAGGGCCGCCTCTCCCGACTGCTCCTTTCCTCTGACCAGCCGAGTCTGGGAGCTTTGCAGAGAAGCCTGAGGTCTATGTTTTGTCCTCAGGGAGTGTCCCCTTGAGACAAACATGTTTGCTTGAAAAAAAAAGTACAGAGTTCACCAAGCATGGTGGGCTGAGGCCGAGCTGAAATTACTGACTTGAGCCTGCCCCGCCCACGGAGTCTGGGGCCACGGACTCTTTTGGGTTTGTGCTAACCACTGAAGGCTTTGCAGATCAAACGTACATCGAGCTATTTGGTCTTTGGGGGCTGCGAGGTAGCCTGGTAAAGGTCCCACTTCCGCGGTGTCCCTGCCTTGCTCCAGAATGCTCAGTGCTTCCTTGTGATTGTTTTTCTGTGTAACAAGATAACTCCCAAAGGGACCAGGGGTTGGGGAGGGCAGGGGTTGGGGGCAGCCCCTCTGCCTCGGTGGTTCTGGCCTCAAGAGTGTGTATCCACACATCTCAGCAGGGGAAATGGGTTTGTTCACAAATATGGTAACTGTGATTTGCATTCTCAACTTTGGGCATAAACATAGTTCACAGAGAATTATTAGGAAATGTATTTTTAAAGCAAAAAGACCCAAAGAATCCTGTGAGATGGGTGTATCCAGTTTATCCTAAGAAACAGAACATTTCCAATACTGTGGAAACCCCTGGGTATTTCTTCCCAATTACATCTCCCCATCACCTCTTCGCCCAACAAGAAACCAGTTCCTAGAGTAAGGTCTTCATCAGCCTCGGTCATTTCTCATACTTTGACTGCATCAGCATGAATGTATCTATATAGCATTGCTTTGCAGTCCCTTAAACTATATGAAATTATGTCACGCTGAGTGAGTTCTTCTGCAATTTTTTTCACCCAGCATATTTTACATAGGAATACCTTTGCTCACCCATTTTTAGCTGCTGTATAGTATTTCATCATGTGGATATACCATCATTTAGTCATTCATTCTTTTGCTGATGGACATTTGGGTTGTTTCGAATTCCTTTTGAGTTAACTGCAGGAGCACACCTTGTCCCGATTAGCAGGGAGTTCCCCATTTCCCTCTCGATGCTCTGTGTTACCTCCCAATAAGGAATCTTTGTGACTTTCTTAGGTGTGAGGCATCAGCGATGAGTTCTGCCTTGAGCTCAAAAAATTCCTGGCTGCCCTTGCTTCTGTGACAGTTACACGACGTCACTACTCAAAACTCGTTTTCTGTGGCTCTTTGTGTCCTCATCCCTGATATGAAGACACCCCAGAAGCACAGCTGAGCTGGTGAGTATGAACTGAAGAGCCAAGACATGGAGCGATCCTGGGCCACTGCTGGCCCCACACCGGGGCGCAGTCATCCACAAAGCTGTCCCTGCAGTGGAACGTAGGGACAAAGTGCTCTGATCATCTACGAAGAAAGCCAGGGGAACCAGCAGGCCCTTTTTAAAAAATGTTTTTTAAAATGTTTATTTATAACCCCCTTTTAAAAGTAATAAGAAGATTCAGTAAGATCAGCAGACCCAAGATCAACTCCTAAAAATCAATAACGTGTCTCCATACTGGCAAATACCACCCCTAAGATACAATGGAAAGGATGATATTCACAGGAGCTATCAGAACTGCCTAGGGATTCACTTATTACGGAACCAGCAAGTCCTCTATGAAAGAAACAGTTACATTTAATTCAAGGACACAAAAGGAAGTTTTGAATAGATGAAGAGATATCTCATATTCATGAGAGAATAATGTATCATTGCACAGAAGTCAGTTATCTTCAGATTCATTTATAAGTTTGATGCAGTTGCAGCCAGATATGTTGAGAAGTCTGACAAACTAGTTAGTAAGTACAAAGGTCTGCAAATAGCTGAGTCAACTTTTAAATAGAGGAGAGACTTGCCGCCTAGATATTGTAATATATTAAAAAGTCATAGTAATAGAAGAATTACTGGTTCTGATTGAAAGACAGAGAAACAGACCAATGGAAGAGGACAGAGAGGTCAGAGACAGACCCACAGGGAGCTTGACCCACAGATCAATGGGAAAGGTTCCAAAGACTTCTAGATGGCTTTGAAACACTGGCTGACTACACGTATCAGAATAAAACGGGATCACCACTTTCCCTGGAACACAAGAGTTAAATAAAGCTGATTAGATAAACACAGGTGAAGATTTCTATAACCTAAGAGTGACGAAGTCTTTTCAAACAAAACCCACGCAACACAAAGTTGAATGAATTTTATTTTTTTAATCAAAATTACGGATTTCTAATCAATGGGATTAGAATCTAATGGAGACAACTTATAGACCAGGGGTTATCAACTGGGGGGTGATTTTGTGTCCTACCCCAGGACACTTGGCAGCATCTAGAGACAATTTTGGTTGTCACATCTGGGTGGCCTGGTGTCTCATGGGTAGAGGTCAAGGGTGTTGCTAAACATCCTTCAATGTATAGAACAAACCTCCGATGAACAAGTATCTGGCCAAAATGTCAATAAGGCTTAGATTGCAAAATCCTGCTGTCATAAGCATATACAACATCTAAAACCTACGTGAGAGTAAAACCAGAATATTCAAGTAGTCCTATAAATTGTTAAGGAAAAGACAAGGCACCCAATAGAACATTGGGAAAAAGGTACAAATAAGCAATTCACAGAGGAGGAAAACTGAATGACTCATAAATATTTGAAGAGTTGCTCAAAGTCACTAAGGATTAGACACAAATTAACACAACAGTGAACTGTTACAAATGAACACAATAGTAAGCGATTAGTTTATACTCGCTAGACTGGCAAACCTCGAAAGTTGGATAAGGTCAAGTGTTCCCAGGGCTGTGGGGAACCTGGGACTCTTGCACACCATTGGTGGGGTATGGACTGAGGCCATGATTCCGGAGAGGCAATGAGGCAGAGTGTAGACGAGAAATGTATCCATCTGCACCAGTGAGCACCTCGGTCCTCTACACAGGTTCTTAGGAGGCTGACTTCAAACATGTTCACTGCAGCATCGCCTTTGGCAGTAGGATGACCAGGGCTCTTTGGGGTCCACCACTGCGGGGAATGGAAGGTAAAATATGGTGCGGGCACAAGAGCAAATATTATGCAGTGGCCAGAATCCACAAACTAGTTATACATACACCAACGTGGATAGACTCTACATCATTGTAAGAGTGACTTGAAAAAAAAATTAGAAATAAATTGGAACAGAGTTAGCTTTGAATGATGTTTTTGCACAGGCGGTTTGGACAAGTTGAAAACATGTGTGCACAGATTTTTTTTTTTTTACCAGAACATGCACACTTGTGCTTTAAACGGACCTAAATCCATTCTGTGCCTTGCTTTGCTCGCTCAGGGCTACTGTATCAGTCAGTGTGACTTCAGAGCTTACTGGGAGCCAGGCGCTGTTCTTTTAATCACCTTCTTCCTCATGCCACTGTATGTAATTATTTTAGGGCTTGATATATAACCACGTGGTGGGGGATAATAAAAAGTAATAAAAAATAAAGCAGGAGAGAGGCGTTGTATTTACGACTCTTCTCAGGCTGTTGTAACAAAATACCACAGACTGCACGGATTAAACAGGAGAAATTTGTCTTCTCTTACTTCTGGAGGCTGGAGGTCCACGATGGAAGCACGGGCAGGTTTGGTTCCTCCTGGGATGGCCCCCTCCTTGCTTGGTCCTCACGTGGCCTTTTCTTTGTGTGTCTTTCTCCCCAGTGTCCCTTCATCTACCTTATAGGACCAGTCTTACTGGATTAGGGCCCCACTTTATAACCCCATTTAACATTAATAACCTTTTTTAATGTTTATTTTTGAGAGAGAGAGAGACAGAGACAGAGACAGAGTATGAGCAAGAAGGGAGGGACAGGGAGACACAAAATCTGAAGCAGACTCCAGGCTCTGGGCTATCAGCACAGAGCCCCATGCGGGGCTCGAACCATGAGCTAGCTGTCAGATCACGACCTGAGTGAAGTCAGGCATTTAACCAACTGAGCCACCTGGGCACCCCGGTTAATCACCTTCTTAAAGGCCTTATTTCCATATCTAGTAGCCCTGATGGTTAGGGCTTCCACACCTGAATTTGCAGGGGAAATGATTCAGAAGCTTCCAGACCTCTTGATTTTGAAGGGGGCTCCAGGGGGCCTCTGGGATTCCTGTACATTCTGTTTCTCGATTCCAGGTGCTGGTTGCAAGAGTGTGTTTGGTGGATGAAAATCCATTGACGGCACATTTGTGATTTGCATACTTTTCTGTAGGCATATTGCCTTTCAAAGACAGTCTTCAAAAAGAGTTGAGGTGGGCTGCCTGGGTGGCTCAGTCGGTTGAGCGTCTGACTTCGGCTCAGGTCATGATCTCACAGTTCGTGGGTTTGAGCCCCACATTGGGCTCTGTGCTGACAGCTCGGAACTTGTTTCATATTCTGTGTCTCTTTCTCTCTCTGCCTCTCCCCCACTTGTTCTCTGTCTCAAAAATAAACTATAAGAAAATTAAAAGGGTTGAGTTTTAGTAACTGCATTTGCTGATATGTTTATATGGATTTTCTACTTCGATCATTTTACGTGGTACTTATTATATGAGCTTGCTAGGGTAGCCATGACAAAGTCCCACAGACTGGGTGACTTGAACTACAGAAATTTATTTTCTCACAATTTTGGAGGTCAGAAGTCCAAGGTCAAGATGGCAGTGAGGTTGGTTTCTTCGGAGGTCTTTCTGAGGGCTTGTAGGCGGACTTCATAACTTCTTCCCTCTTTACCCATCTGTGTTCACATTTTCTTTTCTTATAATATTACTGATCCTATTGGACCAGGACCCACCCTAATGACTTTATTTTATCTCGGTTATCTCTTTAAAGACCCTATCTCTAAATACAGTCACATTCTGAGGTCCTGGGGGTTAGGGTTTCAACATGTGAATTTGGGGGCTCGGGGTGGGGGGCCCTCAGTGCATCTCATAACAGCTAAATTCTATGAATGGATTACCTGAAGGAACATGTTTGTGGTAATATTTAATCATAAGGTGTTTTACACATTGCTGAATCCAAATGGCTTGCATTTCATAGAAGATTTGAAAAAGTCTGTGGCCACACTTAAAATTGTCTTACAGTTTATATTATGGCACTACCCCTATCAGGTTTAAGCATCGAGTTTATAATAGGCTTATAAAACGGGATAGGTAATTTTTGCTTTTCATTGTCTTCTGCAAGACAGCTGTTGTAACTTCATTTCATGTGTGCCTTAAAGGCCTGATGAAACTGAACAGTAAAAATCTATCACCTTAACAGAAAGGGGGGCACAGAGCAGGGAGCCCTCATAGAGGTGGGGGAGGAGCAGGACCACGAATGTGTTGCCTGCAGCCAAGGTCCCACGGCCGCCACCTCAGAACACACGAGTAAGAACAAACCAAGTCAGATCAAACTGCTGTCCTGCCACACTCTTCGGTGGCTCCCCATCGCCCTTGGGAAAGGGTCCACGCTTCGCCACAGCCTTCAAGGCTCTTTGGGTGTTGACTCTGCTAGCCTGCCCCATCTGCCTGCCCTGTTTTCAACCTTGAACCTGGAACAGCCCCTAATCCATGAGTGTTTCTCTCACCCCAAGGCTTTTGCTTAGAATCCTGCCCTTCCCCCTCTCATGCTCTCCCCTGTAGAACTCCCCCTCTAGTTCCTGATTCAGATGTCACCTCCTCCAAAAAGCCTTCCAAACCTGCCCTCCCGCCCACCTACTGGCTCAATTAAATGCCCTTCTCCTGTGCTCCTCATGCCTTTCAAGCTCCCTCTCCCCCCGCCCCCCACTCCCCCAGCCTCAACCCTGCCTACCCCGCCTCTCCCATTCCTGGGAGCTTTTCCATGGCCCGGGCCTATAGTCGTGGGCTCCAGCCAGACTCTGGGATGAACGACAGCCTGAGACCCACAGAGTCACATCAGGGAAACAGCCTTCCCCTAATTAAACATGCAGAGAAATGAGCATCAGTCTTTGCTCTGAAGGCTAATTTTCTTTTTTTGAGAAGATGGTGGCTTTCAAAATTAATCTAAGGTAAACATCACCCAAATTCTTATTTTGCAGTGAGAAGGAGTTGGGGGGGGAAAGCATCCTGCTCCCCATCTCTCAAAGCACAGAGCCTTCGGGAGGGAGGGTGGGAGGGAGGAAGGGAGGCAACTTCTTCCTGGGCCCCAGGGACCAGCTGACACTGGCTCTCTTGCTCTTAAGGGAGGGCCTCGGGCCTCTAAGCTTTGCCCCACCTCCTCCTCTACACGGGGCCTTGAATGGGCCAGTTTGAAAACAGTCAGACTCCTCTTTGAGCCCCAGAGGCATTTATCCCTTAGGGACAGCCTGGGAGTGTCCATCTTGGAGAATAGGATCCCCTCCCTCAAGGTACATACACAGAAGCTGACCAGAGAGGGGAAGGGGCTTGTCTGGTCCACCTCCCAGCAGCAGTGCAGAGGCAGGTCTGGACACAGGGCACCTGCTACCAGGTGGAGACTCTTGGTGGCCTGTGTTCTAGGCCCAGTGTGACCTGGGCCACCGGCTCCCCTCCTCCGTGCCACCTCTATTCTCCTGCTCTGGGCTGAGTGATGTCCCCCAGCCCTGCCCCACTGACAAGTTAAAGCCCTAACCCCCAATGTGACACTATTTGGAGCCAAGGGCTGATGACTTAGTGAAGAGACACTAGCAGGCTCCACCACGTGAGGACACAGCAGGAAGATGACCCCAGCAGGAGGGAGCCCTCACCGGAGCGCCACCATGCTGGCACACCGACCTAGGATGCCGGCTTCCAGAGCAGGGAGAAAACAAACTTCTGTTCTTTAAGCCATGAAGCCTGTGGTCTTTGTTCCGGTGCCTGAACTGAGCCCCCCTCCCAGTGCCTCTCAGCTCTGCCCTCCGACCCCCGCCCCTTCATCTGTCAATGCTTTGGCTCCTTCTCTTCCTGAGATCCAGAGTGTTAGCGTTCTCTGAGATTTCCCCCTTTACTCCCTGTCCTTCCTCTCCTTTTCTCCTGTTCCCCCTCTTTCTTCTCTTTTCTGTGCTCCGACTCTCATTTCTGCAATTCTAGCCTCACGGCAGGTGATGCCCCATTCATCATCATCTCTGCCACCTCCTGAACTTTGCTACTTGGACGTCCTGCTGTCAGAGACGGACATCCTTTCACTCTTCCCTCCTGGACCAGAAAATCCATGCCCCCTCCCGACTTCCCTGTCACATCGTTGGCACCCCTCCCCCCATGGCAGCTGCACTGCCTTGGGATCAGTTTCCCTGGTCACCTTGCCCCCCCCCCCCAGTGGACCAGAGAAGAGTGGGTGTGAGGTGCAGCCCTAGGGAGTGGTTAGCAAACTTGGTTGAATAGTCAAAATGCACAGCTGCTGTGGCCACAGGATTTGAATAGCTGGCAGGAGGAGCCTGTGTGAGTCATGAAGGATGAAACCACGCGGCCCCCACCCCTTGTGTTTTTTCTTGGAATCGGCTGTGTGGGTGTGAGCACCCTCTCACGAAGACCTCTGAAGCGATGCCTCCTGAAAGGAGGCCCCCAGCTGACCTGTACAGAGCAGGGTGCAAAGCGTGTCTACACCCCTCGCCTCTTCTCCACCTCCCCACGACCCTGTGGGGCTGCAATCGTTGTTTCCGGTCAAGAGCATAAGTGACAAGCCCCTGAGAGTGGCTGGTCCACGGTCATGATGGGTCGGTGGCCACACTGGTCTTCCTACGTAACAGCCAGAGGAAAGAGCCGGCCTTGGGCCCCTCTCCCTGTCAGGCTCTCGGAGTTGTCACCTCAATGCACAAGGCCAGTGGAGGCTCAGCTCTGTGGGATGGTTTGCTCGGGGTCTTCTGCTGCTCAGTGCTGTCGCCAGGGTCCCAACCCATGTGGTTCTGACTCCAAAGTCCATGGATGCACAAATTCATTAGGTGCCTGGCCTTCCAAATCCCAGGGCTTCCCATTGACCCGGAAGGACTTCCCAATGGCTCCTGAGCTGTGGCTTGCCACCCCATCATGGTGGTTCCCAGGCTGGAAGGTCATTGTCTCTTTCATCACCCTCAGCTTTGGTACCACTTCCGTTTTTTTTTAAATGTTTGTTTATTTTTCAGAGAGAGACAGAGAAACAGAGAGACAGAGCATGAGTGGAGGAGGGGCACAGAGAGAGAGGGAGACACAGAATCCGAAGCAGGTTCCAGGCTCTGAGCTGTCAGCACATAGCCCGACATGGGGCTTGAACCCATGACCCATGCGATCATGACGCGAGCTGAGGTTGGACCCTTCACCGACTGAGCCCCCCGGGCACCCCTGGCACCCCTCTGGAGTGTCCACAGATGCCAATCGCTGCGCCAGATACACGATATAACTGATGTTCTGGGCTGAGCTGTGTCCCCCCTCCAAGTTCATGGGTCAAAGTCCTCACCCTCAGCACGTCAGATTACGACTATATTTAAAAGTAGGGTTTCAAAATGAGGTCATTAGGGTGGACCCTAATTCAAGATGACGGGTGTCCTTATAAGAAGAGGAACTTAGGACACAGACACGCACAGAGGGAAGACTGCGTGAGGACACGGGGCGGTCGGGGGGGGGGGGTGGAGAGGCAGGGGAAGATGACCATTGGCAAGACTAGGAGAGAGTGTCTTCCTCAGAAGGAGCTGACCTCATGCTCACCTTAGTCTTGGACTTCGGTCTCCAGAACCGTAAGCAAGAAAACGTGTGCTGTGTAAGCCCCCAGCCTGTGGTGCTTTGCTCTGGAAACCTCACAAACTCCTCCAACCTCTTTGTTAGTTCCGAAAGGCGCTTGGGGGAACAGGGGTTCTGGTCCCGGGGGCGCCCAAAGGAAGCAGGAATTTGAGGAGAATGGGCCTCACGGGAGAGCAGCTGACAGCCAGACCAGGGCCCACAAAGTGGCAGTTAGCCTGCTGAGATCTCCATCTTGGGGGCCGGTGGCCTCAGCTCTGGGAGGTCAGAAACCCCGGTGTGAGCCCACCGAGAAGGGAACCCACCCAGCTGCCCCTGCCTGGGCTCTGTGCCAGGCACCTATTCGGTCCTCTGCCTTCCCCTCACTTTACACCTGGGGACATGGAGGCTCGTGGGCTTTCCCTGGCCTGCCCAGCTTGTAGGGACTAGAGGTGGAGTGTGAACCTGGTTTTTCTCGGCTCCAGAACTGAGTCACACCGGCCAACTCAGAAAGAATGGGGTGTCATAATATGCACACGCAGCCGATGTGAACGGGGGTTTATCACGAGGATGCATCCCCTCCAGGGTCTGCACTGTCTGGGGCCCTGGGGGCCCTCTGTTCCCCGTAGCCATGCTTGTCAGAAATTGATGGATCATTCTGGAATTGGGGTGAGGAGAGCAAGTGTGTGGGTTTTTTTCCATCTCTTGAGCAAATAGGGCCTGGGGGTTAGGAGAACACACCCTCGGAGCCAGCCTGCAAGGATTTAAATCTCAGCTTCATCATCACCAGTTGTGTAATTTCTGGGTGCCTCAGTTTCCCCACCTACACAGGATGTTGTACTCACGGCGCCCCCCTACCCCCCAGGTAGGATTGGGAGGACGGGGGTGTCTGTGCTCCTAAGGCTCCCCACGGGCCCCCGTTCCAGGCAGGGTAAGGACTTCCGCTGAAGGGCTCACTGTGCTGAGAGTCTAGAGATCCAGACACCTCCAGGCGGTCTAGGGGGGGCTCTGCCAACACCCCGCCTTGTTCCCCCTTTCCTGGACATCCTACCCCACTGACCCTACTCTGTTTACTATCTTCCTCTTCCCAGAACCCAGTTCGATGCCTGCAGATTATCCTTCCTGGACTTTTGGAAGCCAGGCTCCTCACTCCCACTCTCTCTCCATCCATCTGGGATCTCATCTCTTTGCTTTTGGTGACTTGAATCTTCTATCCCTTTCTCTGGCTTCAAGGCCACTGTGGGTACATTTTTCATTGCTTGGAAGCTTCTCCTTCTCTTCACCTGCCCAACTCCTACTCACCCATCTGGTGCCCGTTTGAGGGCTGTCCTCTCTGAGAACCCTGACTTCATCCTGGTTTTTGGCCTCCCACAGATCCTCCCATAGAAATGGCCATGTCACAGCCACGGCTCCTTCCTCATAGGGGTCTCTCTGCCCCTGAACCGCATTAGACGTGAGTTCACCGAGGGCAGGGGCCCTCAGTGAGTATCCCCTTGTCCACCGTTGGGCCCTCAGTGAGTATCCGATAGCACAGCATGGGCCTCACACATTTTTATGGACTGGATACGTCGGAGGTGATGTTACACAAGGCAGCAAAAGTGATTGCCAGCCTAGCCATTCCTCCTCCTTTGCAGGGAGTGGGGTGTAGAGGGAAACTGGGTGAAGGTCTCTGGGATGGGGGTAGGGAGAAGGTTCTGGATTTGAACAAAGCAAGAGAGACTGGGGAAGAGGACACGGTGAGCAGTCAGTCTCCTCTCTCAATGTCCTCAAAGGGTTTTCAGTAAAGCAATAAAGGATGCTCCATAGTGTGGTCCCCAGCCTGGTGGACCGGCAGTCACTCAGGAGTGACTAGATAAAGGAAAGGAAGGAAAAATAAGACAAAAACAGAGAGGGAGGCAAACCATGAGACCCTGAAATACAGACACCAAACTGAGGGTTGCCGGAGGGGTGAGGGGTGGGGAGGACGGGCTAAATGGGTGATGGCATTAAGGGGGGACACTTTCTGGGAGGAGCCTGTGTGTCATATGTAAGTGATGCATCACTGAACTCTACTCCCCAAATCATTTTTACACTATAAGTTAACTAACTTGGATTTAAATACTATTTCAAAAAATGATGCGAAATGCAGATTCTCTGACTCTGCCTTGGATTTACTGAATCAGAAAGCCGGTGGGTGAGGCCCTGGAGTCTGTGCTGTCACAAGCCATCCGTGGGGTTCACATGAACCATCTCCATGGAAACTTATGTATCTTTCATTGCTCTTTAGAGTCACCCTTGGGCTTGGTCTTGGGGAGGGCTGCCCGTGAGGAGTTAGGCTGCAGGGTGAAGCAGCAAGGCCAAGTTCTGTTCCCACTTACCCCCGAGGTCTCAGTGTGCATTTGCTTTCACCTCCAGGTCCTGTCAGTGACCTCTGACGGAAGAACTGAGGCTCAGAGAGGTACAGAGTTTGCTGAGGGGGTTACCAGAGTGAATGAGTCAGGCTTTCGGGTTGGGAGCTGACTCCTAGCCTCACTTCGTGTGTTCCGAAAGCCTTTTGTCACTCAGTCCAGCTTTCACGGTCTGCAAGATGGGAACGTGGGTGCCTGGAGCCAGCCATGGGTTACGGATATGGAAGGAAAGTGCAAAGAACCTCCTCTAGGCGATGCTGTAGTATTTGAAGTGCATGTCCTGTCGCTTGCCAGGGACATGGCCTCACTGTTTGGACGCCTCTGGGAATTTGGCAGTTGCCATCACCAGAGAGTACTGTCCGGGACTGGGAGCCTGCCATTGTTGCTGTGATTTCTGTTGGAGATGGGGGGAAGGAGGGAGGGAGACGATGCTGGCCAGCCTCCTGCTTGTGAATACATGTTGAAGGAAGACTTGGTCTGCATCTGATAACAGCGCATTTATTCAGGACTGGGAGGAAAGTCAACAACCAGAGTGCGAGGGCATGGCTCCAGACGTGTGGTCCAAAAACTCGCCTGCATGCTGGAATCCCTGGGCAGATTTAAAAAACTTCAGTGTCTGGCTGCCTTTGAGACCAGTGGCCTTAGAGACTTGACTGATGGGGCCTGGGCTGTTGGTGAGACCTCCACATGAAGAAATGACTTCTGGTTGACGTGATAAAGCATCCAAAACAAAATCCCAAAGATGGTGACAAGGCAAGAGAAGAGGGGAGATTCTATTCATTGAGTCCCTGTGCCTCCCTGGTCACACCTTCTGAGCACAGCTGGGTTTCTTGGCTTTCAAGGACCCAGCGACCAGACTGATAATTCAGATTAGGCCCAGATACTCCAGGATAATCTCCTGGATTGACTGAATCACACCTGCAAATTCCCTTTTGCCACATAAAGTAACATATTCATAGGCTATAGGAATTAAGACACAGACATCTCTGAGGTGCCATTATTCTGCTTAAAACAAGTGCTTAGCGCAGTCAGGGCTCGGTAAAAGTTGGCGATATTCCAGTAATGACTTGGAGAGGCTGATACCATTCACCTGCGGTGTGACCTTGGACTGATTACTTGGCATCTCTGAACGTTAGTGTCTTCCTCTGTATAATGGGGATAATGGTACCTGTATTACGGTGTTGTTTGTGATAAGTGAAATAAGGCAAGCAATGTGCTTCTAACTTTGGCACATAATAAGCACCCAGGAGACATAACCTAAAATAATAACAATGACAACAAAAATAGCATCGTCTTCAACTTCCCTGGCCATCGAGGATTGCGAGGTCTGTGACAGACACAGGCGTGTGACTTCAAACTCTGAGCTCTCTTTAGCAGAGGAGGAGTTCTGGGTGGTTCTCTGGGAGAAGAACAAAGGCCTGGGGTAGACTCTTCAAAAAGCAAGCCTCAGCTCAATGAAAGATCTTTCTATCAGGCTGAGGGCCCAGGGGAGGCTCCCTGGGTCGTGGGTTTCTGTGAGGAACGCTGAGCTCCTGTCTCTGCTCTGCCTGTCTCTTATCTTCTTTTTCAGGAAGCCACAGCCCTGTGAACCGTGTTCGACAACACCGAAGCAGAACAATAGAGGTGGCGACACCTGCCCATTTCACAGATAAGGAAACTGAGGCTCAGAGAGGGGCCAGGACTTGCCTGAGGACATAATGCAGAGCGGAGAGAGCTGGGACCAGGATCCAGGAAACTTCTTGGCGCCAGGACCAGCTCCTCATTCCCCCGTTCCTCCCAGAACTAGCGGGTGCGCGTGGGGGACCCACCATGCTGGCACTCCGAGCCCAGGCCCCACCTCCACGCAGTGCCCTGCTCCTGCAGCCCTCTCTCTGTGGCCTCCTGTCCATCACCCCAGGGTGCCAAACTCTTTGCAGCCTCTGGTGCGTTTGTCCCTGCTGGTCCCTCTGCCCGAAGCCCCTGCTCTCTGCTCTGTGCACAGCGATACCTTTCCCTTTACATCTTGCTCCCGGGGCAGTCACGTCTGTGAGGCCCGCCTACTCTTTCTGTCCTTGCCTCGTTCTGTTTCTTTCCTTCACTCCCACATCACAGCTGGCTTGCACTGACTTGCTTGTCTCTCGGCTATGCCCCTTCAAAGTCTCAAGCCCCCCAGGGGCAGGGGCGCTGTCGTTTCACCGTGGGGTCTACACAAGCTCTGCATTCGAAATACACCTGGCGCCTGGGTGGCTCAGTCAGTTGAGCGTCCTACATCGGCTCAGGTCATGATCTCACTGTTGTGAGTTCGAGCCCCACGTTGGGCTCTGTGCTGACAGCCTGGAGCCTGCTTCAGATTCTGTGTCTTCCTCTTGCTCTGTTCCTCCCCTGCTCACACTCTGTCTCTCTCTTCAAAATAAATAAACATAAAAAAATTATTAAGAAAAACTGAAATATACCTGGCGACTGAATGAGTCTGTTTCCAGCAAGCAAATAAGTAAATACTTATGAATCATGGCCACTGCAAAGAGGGAGGTTTGCAGCACCCACAAGGGGCAATCGGCGGGGCCTGACCTCTGTCGAGTCTCTGCAGAGGCACCCAGGACACTGTGGGGTGATAACAGGGTTCCTCTGAGAAGCACCCCTGATCCCCCAGACCAAGGCAGGCCTCCCTGTCCCATGGCCAGGTAGCTCCCTGAACGCTTTCCCTACAGTATTTAATGCGATTATCCACAGTTGTACAGCTAGATTTATGTTTACTGTGCTAAAATACACGTAACATAAAATTGACCAATAGTGACATCTCGTACGTTCACAACATCGCTCGACCATCACCTTGACCCGGTTCCGGACATTCTGCAACCTCTTGGAAGAAAACCTCACACACCTTCAGCAGTCAGTCCCCATTCTCCCAACCCCCGCCCCCCCTACCCCCGCAACCACGGATCTGCTTCTAATCTCTAGGGATTTGCCTACTCTGGATACTTTCATATTTATGGAATGCTGTTAGCACCTGAAAATTTTTTTCTATGTCGTCATCTCCCCCAGGGTAAGAACTGTACCAGTTTTCCTGCTTGCCTTTGCCAAGTCCCCGGCACAGACAGCTGGCATGATAAGGGTAGGTTTTCTCTACCAGGCGGCTGTGAGCTGGTTGGAGACAGGATCTGTGTCCAGGCCAGCGGGAGCGCTGGGGTGGTGGCCTCTTGCATTGAGTGTCATCTGAGGGCAGTTACTGCATACTTTGCAGCATCAATGTCCTCCTCAATAAAATGGGGATAATGACAATGTTTGCCTCCTGAGGTGGCGTGAAGACAAATGACCTGTTTGCCTCCTGGGATGACGTGAAGACAAATGACCCGCTGTCGGCATGCGTGTGCCTGGCCCAGAGCAGAGTCTCATGAACGTTAGCTATTATTATTGTTGTGCCTGCGGTCTTTTGATTCCCAACCTCCAGGTTGGTGAATTGAAAGAATCCAAATTTGGTAAATCCATTTTCATTGGAATGATGCCTGAAAGGGCAGGAAGGTAGACGTGCAGAAATGCGGAGAATTTCATGGGGTGGGGATAAAGAAGAAATTCTTCACATTCGCTCTTGCTAAGTTATTCTGTGGGGTCGAACACCACCACCGTCTCAAAGGCTTGCAACAGCAAGACAGTGTTTTGCTCACTTTGTAGGTCCTTGTGGGCAAGTTGTGGTTCCCATCCACGAGCTTTCTCCGGTTCGGGGGTCCAGGCCAAGGAAGTAGCCTTCATCTGGGGTGTACAATGCCTGCAGCTGAAAGAAGAGGCAGCGGATGGCTCCCCAACTTCTGTGTTGCTTACACCATCACGGCTCATAGCCTGAGGCCACACCAAGGCCACACCCACAGAGGGGCAGGGGCTGGGAAGGGACAACCTGCTTCTGAGGATGCACAGCAGGTCACAGAGCAGTGAGCGGGGACGCATGATCCTTTTCTGAGGGAAGACAGCCAGTAATCGGGAATGCTAACACACTGACCACCCTCTGTTCTGAGAGCTTCAGTTATTTTGGGGGTGCATTCTTATATATTCCTTCTGCTTGCTCACGTTGAGTCCAGAACCATGACCCTAAGAGACCTGGGGTGGGAGTTACAACTAAGAACAGGACACTGAGTGGTCTGTCAGGGTCTCTTGCTTTATAGATTTGGTGCACAGACCAAAAACTTTGGAGCTCCCTTCACGACAGTGTGATTCATGGTGGTGGAAAACCGGGAACAACCTAAATATCCAGAAATAGGAGAGTGACAGTGGACAGTAGTTCGTTTGTACAATGGCATCCATATCACCATTAAAATAAGTGCGCTGCAGCTAAATATTAGATTGGAAGACTCTTAAAACATAACGGTGAGTTGAGAGGGATATGGATAAAAAACATGCAGAACCTTGGAAACAGGTTGGCAATTCGTCCAAATGTTAGAAGTGGAGTTCCCATATGACCCAGCAATCTCTTCCTAGATGTATACCCAAGAGACTCCAGACCGTTTGTCCACCCAAACAATGTGTATGTGACTATGCATCTCAGCATTATTGACGCTAGCCAAGAAGCAAAAGCAATCGAAATGCCCATTGACAGATGAGTGGATACACGACATGCGGCACGTCCACAAAATAGATTATCATTCAGCCACAGAGAACGGTGATGTGCTCACATAGGCCACACTGTGGATGGACCTGGAAAACTCCAAGTGGCAGAAGCCAGATTCAAAAGACCAGATGTTGTATGACTCCGCCCACAGGAAATATCCAGAGCAGGCCAATCTGTAGAAGTCTCAGTAAGAGGTGTGGTCGCTAGGGGCTGGGGAGACGAAGGAGTGACGAGTAAAGGATTCCCTTTTGTAGGACGAAATGTTCTGGAATGGAGTGGTGGTGATGGCTACCCAACACTGTGAATGTGCACTGGATTTTATACTCTACAGTGATTCAGACGGTAGTTTTTTATTATGATTGCTTTACCACAATAAGAAAAAACAAAGCAGAACTCACAGATGCGTGTATGAAACCCTACACGGAGCTGAGTCACTCGCTGTCAGGACAGTGGTGATCCTGTGGAAGTAGTAAAACGAATGGGCGTCTGGATGGCCAGTGAGGGGGTTTCAATTGTATTTTATTGCCTAAACATGCCCCGTAGTGAATAGGGCAAAAGGTCAACATTTCCTAAAATGGTGTTAATGTATATTTATTGTATGAGTCTCTGCATTTGTTCTCAATATTTGAAATCTCTCATAATGAAAAGAAAAGAAAGCCCGGTGGCTTTGAACACCACTTCCGAGCAGCTCTGAATGGGAGCGTACCTCCCACCCACCTGGACTCCGAGAGGAGGTGACTTAGGGAACAGGGAACATTAGATTTCATTGTGTTTTTGCCTGGCTGTATCCTATTATTTTAGATTCTATTGAAATTAATGATGCAGGCACATTATTTTTCCCCCTAGACCTGGAAATTTGACTCTGATCAATGCATCCCATTTTCTGGAGGCATAGTGATGGGCTGGGGTTTTTCATCTCAGATAATTGCTTTTTCCCCTTTATTTGGTGGAAGACAGAATTTTTCTTTCAGGTCCCAAGATAAGGCAGTAAACTTGTTTTCCCAGTTTGCGATTTTTAAAATGAGTTATTCCATCGTCATTATAAGCAATTCTCCAATCTCTAGAACCTCTCAGAGATGATGAAGTGGGAGAAAGGTGAAGCCTGGTTGCTAATTTTAGATGGTACAGATTATGTCTCGGAACAAACAAATTTGGAGGGTATCACTGGGGATGAGGAGGGAGATGGTCGGTGGTTGCTTTCCTTAGTAAGATTTAATACCTTTCATGTCCTATTCTTTTTGCCTGTAAAATAAAGCGATTGTTCCTGTTATTTCAGAAGCCCCTAAACAATAAAGTCAGTGATAATTTAAAAGAGATGTAGCTACACATACATCCGTCAGTGAGAATAAGGCCTCTGGGGTTGCCATTGTTCAAACCTCTCCCGAAGGTCCCTTCAAGGTCATGTTGTCCAACAAACTCATTTTACAGATGAGGAAAGGGAGGCCCCGTTTGGCAATGAGCCTTGCCCCAGATCCCAAAGTCTGTTTTCCTATGTCAAGGTCAAATTCCTACGTGGTCTACTCACAAGTCTACCTCATTTGCCAATCTTGACTTCACATCAAATGTCTGTCGTGCGCTTCTTAAAAAACAAACTCTTCCTTCAAGGACATGGATTCTCAACTGAAAAGACTTTTCTATGGGGGAACTGTGCTATGAAAAGTACCCCGTATGTTGGAGACAGACAATCTGGTTAGAATTCTGCGTGGTTTGGGGCCAGTTACTTCTTTTGTATGAGTGTCCGTTTCCTCGCCTACAAGCTGGACTAAGGATCCCCAAGTCCAAGGGTTGTTGGGACCTGGCAAATGTTCCCTGGGCTTGAGAAGCTTGAGGTCAAAGAAAAGGGCCCCGCTGGCAAGAGCTGGGCCTGTGCCTGAGTCCAGATGGCAACACAGAGGGGGCTTCACACACCGGCACATGGCCAGCGAGAGGTGGCTCCTCTCAGGCCCTTGCTATGCGCTAAGCACTGTGACTGCCCCCAGCTGTGGCCTTTCTTCTTTCTGAAAGCCCCATACAACCCTACAATGTAGATGCTGTCATTGTCCCTTCTACCGGTGGGAAGGTAAGGCACTGGGAGGCTAAGCAGCTTGCTAAAATGTCACCTAGCTGCTGAGGGAGAGCCAGAATTTGCACCTGGGCCCTCTGGCTCCAGTGCCCCCTGAATATGGCCACAGAGCTGGGGTTCCTTAGTGCCTTTGTGGCCTCAGACACATCTACAGATCAGCTTAACGTCTTCTGCAGGTGAACCCCAGCACCTTCTTGTTCCAGTCCTAGGAATCTTTGCAGCGTCTTCATGGGTGGGTCAACACATCCCTTCAAAACCCATGCTCTCACCTGCTCCAGCCTCTCCTTATCCCAGGAAAGGGAAAGTGGGCCGATTGTCTAATTGCTACCATTTCTTGAATGTCCACTGTGTACCTACCAGCCACTGCTAGACACTCAAAGATGGGTCTGAGTGAATCCTCACAATGATCCTATAATGTTGGCATTATTGTCCACTTCTAAGATGAGAAGAATGAGTTCCAGAGGGAATACACATCCAAGGACAAACAGGTAGCAGAGACAGCAGAGCTGGGTTTCCAATCCAGGTCTGGCTTACCCCAAAGCCTTTATTCTTTCTAAAAAATATCATGTTGCCGTCAGAAGGAGGAAACACCAAATGTGCTCTGCATGTGGTGTTACTTCCTCTCTGACTCTGATTGTGCGTAAACACCTATGTTTCTGGAAGGAGGCACAGTGAGGGCGAACATCTTAGCATGAGCATGGAAATTCCATCTAGGGGTGCCTATGGGACGTAAACAGAACCTTAGTGATTTTGACCTTCAAGCCCTGATTGAAGCCCCGCTCCCTGCTGGGATTTAGCTAAGGGATGGTGAAGAACTTGGTCTGCCTCTGGGCAGATCATCTTCAGAGTGTGACCGAGGCACGGCTCCGAAGCGGGGTGGGCTTGGCGTCCATTCCTGACTCTTCCACTCGTGTGCTGCTTGATCTTGGGTGAGAGGCTTCACGTTTCTGAGGCTCAGTTTTTTTCATCTTTAAAATGGGGATACTTTTTCCAGTAGAGTTCTGGTGGGTGTTGTGATCCAAGCTGACCTCTTGGAATAGCGCCACATCCAAGATCGGCCACTGCTATTGCTGAGTAATAATAACGACACAGAGGTGTGAACCAAGTTAGGCTTCAGTGTCCTGTCAGTAAATGAGAGGAATACTCAGCTTATTCCTTCTTAGGACTAATATTCTTGTGACTGATATTCTGCACATGTGTGGTGTTTCTGATCCTAGAATGAAGCCCACGAATCCTCTCATTGGCCCTACAAGGTCAGCAGCAGCTGCTGGATGGCCCCCTGCCACCCACGAGGAAGCTGGGGTGGGGGTGGGGAGAATGACTCACCCAGGGTTCCACCTGCTATGTCTGGGGACAGAGCTCAGGTGGCTTATTTGAGCCTCACCTTGGACGAAGACTTCTCATGGTTTTTTGAGGTTCTAGAAAGATTTAGGGACTAATACAAAGGCTTCTAAGAATTGTCTTTGGCATTTATTAAAATGGCTAACTGGACACCGTTAGAAGGTGGGTCTTAGGTAGGTCATTCTCAGGTCGGCAGCTGTGTCGATGCGAAGATGATTTGCTTTTAATACTTCTGGACTGTTCTCTCTTCAGAGACAAGCACCGTGGGAGAGACTGGAGTCTCAAACAAACGACTTATCTCGTTCATGGAAAAAATCAGTCATTCCGGTCTTCTTTTCTCTTAGAATTATCCAGTCATGCTTGAGAGTGTTTTCTTTTTAAGTTGCCAAGGAGTTGCCATAGTTACAGCTAGATTTGTTTGTACCAGAATTAGAATATTAACATGGTAGGTTTTAAATAGAAGGAGCGTAACTTTTTGACAATATCATGGGGAGGGGAAATGACCCAATCCCTTGACAGCACGGCTGAGCTATGCCAAGGAGTCAGGGACACAGAAACACTGAGCATTGAGGGCTTCTGGGTATCCTGTCCGAGACAATGACCTCGGCCCTGGATGGGCATCAGGTTTGCCGTCTGCCCTGGCTTTGACGTCCGTTCTCCGTGTGACTTCAGGCAAGTCACTCTCCCTCTTAAGCCTTTTGTCATCATCCCAGTTGTAAAAGAGGAGGTCAGAAGAAATGGTCTCAAAACTTCCTTTCGCTTCTGGAATTCCAGGATTCTGAGTTCTGTTTTGTAGCTTTCCGGCCCATTCGAAAACCATACCCTTTCCACCTAAGCCCACCAGAGGGCACTATGCCCCCGGTTTTTGACCGCACCCATGGGCTGAGAGATCTGCTCAGTAGGGTAAGTGCCTGGAAGAGGAAAGACCCAGTCTCTGCTCTCCAAGGGAGGTAGATGAAAAAAGACACTACAGAAGTGGTCCCTTAGGTCTACATTTGACAAGGGATCTTCAGATCTGTTGTCATTTTGATCTCACACCAGTTGCCTAGGCCAGATGCTATCTTCCCATTTTACAGACCAGGAAACCAAGGCATTGTAAGAACTTACTTTGGACCATATGGGTTTCCAAGGGTGGACTCAGACCTTACCTCATCATTTTCACTTACTTCTTTGGTCGCTTTCCACTGGTCTTTGAAAGGCCTCTGTCGCTAAGGGGCTGAAGTGGAGCAGAGAAGGCAATTCGCATACAAGTTGATTGGGTTAAAATTTGAATTCGTAGTAGACAGAGTCAAGAGTAGAAGCTGAGCTGCATGAGTAGACTAAATCTTTTATTTTTAAGTTTATTTATTTATTTGAGAGAGAGAGAGAGAGAGAGAGAGAGAGAGAGAGAGAGAGAGAGAGAGTAAACAGGAGAGGGGCAGAGAGAGAGAGAAGGAGAGAAAGAATCCCAAGCAGGCTCCACACTGTCAGCTCAGAGCCCAGTGCATGGCTCAAACCCACGAACCGTATCATTATGACCTTGGCCAAAACAAAGAGTCCGAAGCTCAACTGACCTAGCCACCCAGGCGCCCCCAGGGCAGACTGAAACTTCTTTCCAGTGAAGTTCTTCTTTTGGGATTTAGACCAAATAATCTGTTTGTGGCGGCTGATGGGAGCTATCACAGTCCTGGTCCTGCTGCAAACAGCCGTCTGCCCTGGCTCATTTAAGTAGCAAAGGAATTTTTGAAAGGGGATCGGGAAACTCTCAGAATCTCCAGGAAGGCCAGCAGCAAGAATCTGAAATTACATCGCCAGAAACCATGACCAATCCCACTGAGGGGGCTTTTCTAGGAAAAAACCACTGCCACAGCTGTTTGGTACTTGTGCTGGGGGACCGGGGCCACGGGAAGTACTGGTGACGGAGCCCATCCGACGTGCCGGGCATGGGTTTTATCTCGACCGATCCTGCCAGATTCCTGTTGTCCCTCATTTACAGATTCTGGCTCAGTTAAACCCAAATCTCTCTGATTTTAATGTCTGGGTTCCAACAGCACAAGAAGACACAGATATCGGGCTGGAGCGGGGGTTTATCTCTGGTCCTCAGTGGGCGATTTCAGGAGAAAAGGGACTTTCTGGGTGTTTCTTACTGCCTCTGTAATGCTTTTGATTTCTAGCAACATGGAAGGATAACAAAAGGGAATACCACATTCTCATTTTCTATTTATTTTGTCTTCTTGTGCCTCTGGTTCCCCTGACTAGAAGTAGCCCCAAAGGAAGGAAGTAGTTCTCACCGGACACTCCATAGGTGTTATTTGGATTTGGCTGTCTTCAGATAAGAAGTCCTTGAACTTGCAAAGACCACAGCATAGACTCATCTAATCCTGTTAGTTTATAAACCAGAAACTGAGGCCGGAGCAGGAAATTCCTTGCTCAAAGTCCAGAATAAGGAAGTGGCTTTAATACATTAAACAAATATTAAATAAGTGCCTGTTTTATGCCTGGTCCTTCACACAGTGTGAGACAGACAACCTGGTGGTTGCCATGGAGCTTTAAGTAAACGGGGTGGGGGTGGGGGACGCTCCACATACAGCCTCACTCTAGTTCTGCAACCAAAACTCTATCTGGAGCAAAAGCACCCTTGGTTCCTTTTCTTAATTTTCAAAAATAATAAAAATAAAGAATAGCCCCTGGCAGGTTTATAAAAAAATGTTGACTTTCTTAGTACCACATATACAAATGAGACTTCTTCTTCCTTTCTATTAAATTGCAATGTTTAAGAAAAAAGACAACCCAGGGGTGCCTGGGTGGCTTAGTTGGTTAAACCTCCCGCTTCAGCTCAGGTCGTGATCTCGCGGTTCATCGGTTCTGGCCCCGTGTCCAGCTCTGTGCTGATAGCTCAGAGCCTAGACCCTGTTTTGGATTTTGTGTCTCCCTCTCTCTCTACTCCTCCTTCGGCTCATGCTGTTTCTCTCTGTCTCTCAAAACCGAATAAACATTAAAAAAAGAAAAAAAGACTCCTTAGTGATAATGAGGCATGTGGAATTCTGAAGTCTTGTACGCTATTGGTGTGAGTGTAAAGAGCAGAAAAAATTTGCAATGTGTATCAAAACACTCTTCACCCAGAATTAACGTCTAGGACCTTCTCCTAGAAAAATAGCTATGAAGGTGTCTGCAGGTACATCTACTAAGGATCCCTGTATCCAGTTGTGACAAATAGCCAAGCCTGGAGAAAACCTAAATGTTCAATAGTTGATTGCGTATACAAAGCATGCTATGGGCACTCTGCCAGGCAGGACTTGATCTGGCCATGTGTAACAGAAAACCCCAAGTAACAGCGACTTAACATGAATGGCTTTATTTTCCTCTGTGGGAAGGAATCCTGGAGGCAGCAGCTGGGGGTTGGTGTGGGGAGTGACCAGTCATCTGGAACCCATGTTCCTTCTGTCTTCTGGCCCCGCTATTCTTAGCCCTCGGTCAAGCCAGGCGAAACTCCAGCCCCGAGCTCACGCTCCCTGTGGAAGGGAGGAAAGGCAGACGTGAGCGTGTCGTTAAGTCAGCAAGCACCTAGGCCCTTGGCCACGTGTATCGGAGGGTGGATTTTCAGCTGGATATGTGACCTGCTGTTCTGGCTTAAGGAGTAAAGGAAAGAAGAAAAATGCATGTTGGGTAGGCCTATGGTCTTATTTTTTGCTCATATTTTTTTGCTCACATATCCCTAACAGAATTTTGAAAACTTACTGACTGCCTTGTACAGTTTTAGATTGTCCCTGAATTTTTTTTTTTGTTTTTAATCACCGGTGTATACACATGTGAAGGACATGATTTCTGACCCACTGTTACATGGACTCAAAACAATTATATCACCTTTAACAATATATCCAGTGGCACGTACATGCCATTGTGATATGATAGCCACCATACTCCATCTAAAAAATAAACAGACAAACCCTTAACCATCTGGAAACTTTCCTTTATCCTTTTTTTTCTCATTCTACTTCCTCTACAGATTTTTTTCTTTAAAAAAATTTTTTTAACAGTTATTTATTTTTGAGAGAGAGAGAGACACAGAGTGTGAGCAGGGGAGGGTCAGAGAGCGAGGGAGACCCAGAATCAGAAGCAGGCTCCTGGCTCTGAGCTGTCAGCACAGAGCCCGATGCAGGGCTTGAACCTACGAGGTGTGAGATCATGACCTGAGCTGAAGTCGGCTGCTTAACCCACTTAGCCACCCAGGCACCCCTTCAGATTATTTTCTAACATACATTTGATCACTTTGTCATACCTCTCAGCTACAACAGTATGTATAGAAATAGAAATTTTGCTTTTAATCTCATGTGGCTATAAGACTCTACTAAAATTTTTCTTTGAATTAGCATTATGATCATAAATACTATACAATTGATAAAAGTAATAGAGACATAGCATACTTTTGGCAATATAAAGCATAATATGAGCCTGATTGATTGACTGATTGAAGTATAACTAATGTACATGATTATGTTAATGTCAGAGTAATGAGGCTTTTAAAAAACTAATTTATATGTCCATGGATGACATATATGCCGGGAGGACTAAGCATAGCCCTCAATTACATTTCTGATTTTATTTTCACAAATTCAAGCATTTATTTATTTATTTATTTTTTAAATGTTTTATTTATTTTTGATACAGAGAGAGACAGAGCATGAGAGGGGGAGGGACAGAGAGAGAAGGAGACACAGAACCGAAAGCAGGCTCCAGGCTCTGAACTAGCTGTCAGCACAGAGCCTGACGCAGGGCTCGAACCCACAAACGTGAGATCTGACCTGAGCCGAAGTCGGAGGCTTAACTGACTGAGCCACCCAGGCGCCCCCAAATTCAAGCATTTAAATAAAACCTTGTTCCATAAACAAATAAGCTGAAATTGAAGGGGTTATTTTTATTTATTTATTTTTAAATTTTTATTTTATTTTTATTTTTTCCTTTTATAGTTTATTGTCAAGTTGGTTTCCATGTAATATTCAGCGCTTTTCCCGACAAGTGCCCTCCTTCATGTCCATCATCCCCCTTCCCCTCCCCCCTCCCTCATCAGCCCTCATTTGTTCTCAGTGTTCAAGAATCTCTCATGGTTTACTCCCACCCTCTCCCCAATTATTTTTTTCCCCAGAAGGGGTGATTTTAGAGCAATGTCACTCAAGGTCCCTGAACTCTTCTGAGGTCCTTGTCAAAAACCACAGTCGCATGCCACCAGGCATCATTTTTAATCATTGATCAGCTGACAGCTCACTCCTTCAGTTTGCTTGAAAACAAGAGTTGGAAGTCACCTGACTTGGCGAAGAGATTTGTTACCCAGTCATTAACCTCACTTATGATCTCAACATGGGGACCAACACTTTGAATTGTCCCCTTTGACAGCCTACATCATCATCATCACCATCATCGTCGTCATCAATAGTAACATTGAAGATGGATTAAAAGTGTCTTTCCATTGTGCAGTGGGAAAAAAGTGACTTTGAAAGGGAAGGTGGGAACCCAAGAGGTGAGCCCGAAGCCTTGCCCCGCACAAAGGTACATTCTCAGGTAGATCAGTTGTAGGAACGTATCCAAAGGATATAGAAGATCATTGTTTTCCTTAAGACTATCCCCTCCCAGGTACCCCTTGGAAGAATCCGCAGGAGGCAACTAGCAGCTTTTTCCGTATCTAAGCAGGTTATACAATGTCATTGTGTCCCAGCAGGTGCATGTTATTGAAGGGTAAGATACAGGATACCTTGTTAACTTTAAAAATGACTACAAGCCAACAGGAGCAGAATGATCTTATTTTTGCTATATATGTGTCTGACAGGTTAAAGGAAAATGATGTTATCTAGGCAAAGGCATTAGACAATTTTAATTTTTCTTGCGATCCAAATGTTCTAGGCTTCAAAAACATCTTTCTTCCCTGTCTCCCTTCTCTTCTTCCTTGCTTTCACACCTTAATATATATTTTAAATTAACTTTATAACTTTTAAATTTCAAAGTATTTTGTATATCTATATACATTTATTTATAATATAATAAGCATACATATGTTTATGTTTATTTATAATATATGTTTAGCTTATATATAATCTTATATATTTATATATATTTATTTAATCTATATAATTTTATTAATTTTTGAAAAATTTACATTCAAGTTAGTTAGCATATAGTGCAACAGTGATTTTAAGAGTAGATTCCTTAATGCCCCTTACCATTTTAGCCCATCTCCTTCCCACAACCCCTCCAGTTAATCTATATACTTAATTCAGATCTTAAGCGTACCATTCGAGTAATTTTGATAAATGCACATCAAGACATCAAATATTTCTAGCAGCCCAGAAAATTTCCTCATGTCCTTCCTGGTCAATTCTCCCCTTTTTGAGAATCCCCAAATAACCACTGATTTGACATCTATTGCCATAGGTTATTTTTGCCTATCCTAGAATGCCAGGTAAATGGAGTCATACAGTATGTGCTTTTTTGTATTTGGCTTCTTTCACTCAAGACAATTACCTTAAGATACAATCATGTTGTAGAATTCACTAGCAGTCCACTCCTTTTTATTGTTGCTTGATCTTCCATTACATGAAGATACGACAGTTTATTTCTTGTCGTGTTCATGGACATACATTCATTTTTTTTCAAAAATAATGTACTTGTTTTATTTTTTTTAATTTTTAAATGTTTTTAATTTATTTTTTAGAGAGAGAGAGAGACAGCATGAGCAGGGGAAGGTCAGCGAGAGAGGGAGACACAGAATCTGAAGACAGGCTCCAGGCTCTGAGCTAGCTGTCAGCACAGAGCCCGACGCGGGGCTCGAACCCATGAACCGTGAGATCATGACCTGAGCCAAAGTCAGACGCTTAACCAACTGAGCCACCCAGGCGCCCCTAATGTATTTGTTTTAGAGTAGTTTTAGATTTACAGAAAAACTGGAAATGTAGTACAGTTCCCCCATTGTTAACATCCTACATTAGTATGGTACAGTCATCCCAACTCACGAAGCCATATTGATACATCATTAAGTAAGGTCCATGATGTATTTACATTCCTCCATTGTCCCCGAATGTCTTTTGGTTGCTGTGATTCTGGAATTCCATTCAGGATGCCACATTACACGTACTGGTTTTTGGTTCTCTCTCTCTCTCTTTTGTTTAGGTCTCCTCTGAGCTGTTACAGTGTCTCAGACTTTCCTTGTGTTTGATGACCTAGAGAGTCTTGAGGCTCTCTCAAACTATTTCCAGCACTTTGTTTCCTGAGTATAATGATAGAATTGTACTTGCCCTGACTTTGGGTTTCAGTGTGGTGATATCACTTTCCTTGACCAAAAAGTATGATGGGAAGTGATATGTGTCTAACTCCTGGGGACCTGCACTGGACATGTGGTGTGAGCCAGAAGTAAACTCTGGTTGTGTTTAGTCACTGAAATTTTGATTCTGCATGTTAATGCAATGTGACCTAATTTATTCCGACTGTTACAGCTCAATCTGTTTTTGCAATTGTCACTGCTGGAACACATTCAAATTCCTCAAGACTACTTTATTGTCCTCTTTTCTCTGACTCTTTTCCCTGCTACCTTCCTTTCTGTCCTTATAATCTTCTTTATGTGCATAATGAAGTTAGACTTCCTCCAGGAAACCTTTGTAGACCTCCCAAACCTATGGCCAAATGTACGACACAGTGGCTTTGGAATAAGTTAAACTTAAATTCAAATCTGTTCTCTGCCACTAACCAGTTAGTGGACTTTGTGCAGGTGCTTTGATGTCTTTAAAGCCTATTGTACTCATTAACGAATGTTAGCTACAGGGATGGATAAATCCCTGAACTTTGGTGCCTTATCAGGATAGAAATTTCTCACTCTCGAAGTTCAATGAGAAGACACGCTGCTCCAGGCAATAATTCAAGGAATTGGACCTAAAAAGCCTCAATCATCTTCAACATGTGACTAGCAGCATTCTCCTGGGTATGACAGAGAAGAGGGAAAATGAAAGATCGCACAGAACTTTCACAGGCCAGGTCTGTAAGTGACGCATGTAACCCCTATTTGTCTTGACTCATACCCCCAGCTGTACCTGTAAGGGAGTTTGAGAAATGTAGTCTACATGAATGAACAGGAAGAAGAGAACTGGGCTTTTTCAGGGTTTACCAGTCTTTGCTATACTGAGTTTCTTCTCCCACTGTATATATCTTGTGAAAAATCATTTCCCTTTCATGGCTTGTGGTGAGGTTAGAATGAGTTACCATATGGAAAGCACTAATATACCTGGTGTCTAGTAGGTGCTCAAAAGTGTTGTTTCCCCAGCTTGTGAATCTATGACTTTAACTTGGGTCTTTTACACAAAATTGTCCTGGCTTATAATGAGTCTTCATCACTGAGCTTTCCCTGATGCAAGATATGATGACTGGCATAGAGATGGTGTCTGATACAAATCTGATGGTTGGCTGTTTGAGTTTGCTGGAAGGGGAAGAAGATGAGGTCTGCATGCTCCAAAAGTCCAGAGGCTACAGACATCAGATAGCACGGGTTGAACTAGGCTCACCTCTGAGCAGAGAGAAGTGGTTTAATAATTATGGTGGTTTGTCACTTCTTTTTTGCATGATCAAGAAGTGAGGGGAGTGGATACTGCTGTAATATCAAGACCAAAGAACCATGGATGTGTGAGATGAGCCTAGGGAGTAGGTGGGGACAATTCTTCCACAAGAGGAAACGCTACCTTTTGCCTCATGTTACCTCCCTACGTAGAGGGACCATTTTAACCATGGGTGAAGGGCTGTCAAAGTGTGCAGTAGAGATACAGAAAGTCCAGGACCCAACCCTGTCTGGTGGGGAATTTGAAATAGACAGAAATGACTATGGGTGATATCTCCTGAATTTTCTTTCTTTGTTCCTTTAAACAGGAAGAGTGAGATTCCAGGGTGATAATTAACAATGGCCAGCCCCAAGTGGGTCCTGGGAATTTGGCCTATTAGGGTTTCCTTCTCATTCCTTGGGGCCCCTGGAGTCAAGAGGAGTTCCGCCCCACCTCCTCTTCTTCCAGGTTCCATGGCCTTTCACTTCACAGACTGTTAGTGTCCCCATTTGTGAGGTGGAAAGAGTGTTATCTATCCTCCAGGGTTGTTGAAAGGGGTTTGTAAATCCCGTAGGCTATGAAATACACCACTTCCTAGGCCCCAAGCCAAATGTGTTTTCCCCTGGGGCCGTCTAGCTTTGAGAGTAGCACTATCATGTACTCAGTGACTCATGCCAGAAACATGGGCATTCATACTTGCTTCCTTCTCTTTCAACCACTACAGTCTACATTCTATGCTACATTCTACCAGCTGTTGGGAGCTGCTGACTATGCCTCAGTATCTCTGCTTTTCACTTGTCTCTCCATCCCTCTGACAATGCTTTAGTCCAGGCCACTGTCCTCTCTTCCCTGGATGGCAGCAATAGTAGCCCAATAGGCTTTCCTGACTCCAGTCTTGCCCCTGGCCAGTTTTTTTTCCCTCTTAAGTGTGGCCAGAATAATCTTTCCAAACTGGAAATTGTATCAGGTTCTTCCCTGGTGTCAAGGCCACTCATGGCTCCCCAGGATTATCCAGGGAAAGTCCAAAATCATTAACACACCCTGCAGTGCGTCTCATCTCTGGTCCTAGCTACCTCTTCCACCTTATTTCTCTCTGTGCCCCTTGATCTGCCATCCTACCCCCAATGCCTTTCTCTCAGTCACATTAAATCCCCTCCAGGTCCCCAAACACACCAGCCTTACTGTACCTCCAGGCCTTTGCCTGGGTTCTCTCTTCTGCCTAAAACTTTTCTTTGCCAGTCTAACTCTTCTTCAGCCTGGGCAGAGTAGCTCCATTGTCCCCTCCACTGGGAGACTTGCTTCCAACATCCCCTTCACTCCTTCCTTGTCTGTAATCACCTGGTTCCTTGTTATTTCCCACACCAGTCATAAGCTCTTTGAGGTGGCTAGCTGTGTAGGTCGGTCATGTAAGGTCTTTAACTGATGATTGTTAGATGAAATTGAAATGACTTTAATATCATACAGTCTCTTTTCTCAAAGAGTCTGAGTCAAGACAAAGACAGTGATGACTGGTGTTGATTCCTACACAGTGACACAATGTTAGATACTTGTTTTCTCTCTCTGAAGGAATAGCTTAGTCTGAAACTGCATATTTTCAAGTTGCCGGAGATTACCAGACATGACTGGGTTTGCAGTTGAGACAGCACCCTATTGAGTTAGTAGACTTGCCGGAGTCCAGCTCCTGCAGGTCCAGGGTTCCCCTGAAGGATGACGGCGTAGGCCAAAGAGAAAGTGGGAGAGCCTTGCGTTTTTGTTTTGATCCCCAGACAAGCACGGCTGCCCATGTGGCAGGCGTCTCGGTCTTGTCTGGTTCTCAAGGTTTATTTATGGCAAAATGTACAAGGACAAGAAGGGGCAGTAAATGATTTCTCATAGATAAGTCTTACAATTTTAGCCACAGGCACTCATCATGTCATAGGTATTTTTACAAAACCGCAGGTCTAGCCTCAAGGAAGCATCCTTTAACCAAGAGGCAAACAGCATTCTTTAGTAAAGGTCAGTTTTTTATGAGTAAGGGTCATTAGGCTGTTATCACTCTAAGAGAAAGTTCCCAGAAAAACAAGTTCTCAGGAGATATGCGTGCTCTCATAGTCCCAAAGATGAGTGATACATTTTATCGCGGTAGTGACTCTCACAAAGGCATTCAGACCCAGAAGGTATTCAGTTATCCGTATTGCTTAGGGGAAAGTTATGTGTTGCATTAAGGTGTATCTAGTTTACTTGCTTATCTTTTCCCTGACCAGGTGCAGTCACATCTCAGGGACAGGGCAGGGGGGACAGCCAGCTCCTGACTCTAATTAGCAAAGCTTGTTGAAGTTTGGTGTTCCAGAAGAAATGAAAGTTTCAAGAGGGTAGATTTTGGGAGCTATCTGGGAGCAAGAGACTGTGCAAACTTGCCATACCCTCACCAGGAATTTTCACTCTACCGGTGAGTTCAAATAGCTCCCAACATAGACTCTTCCAGATCTAGGTTAAAGAAGGTCTAGTTCTTGGTGAAAGACTTACCATGTGCCCTCAAATGCCAGAGAGTGGACAAGTTTGATGGCCTTTGCCAGTGAGAAGTGAAGGAGTGGGGCATAAGAACTAAGAGAAGTGTGGGGGCAGGGAACACTAGTTTTGTGGACTTTCCACTCCCCTCCTTCTTCCCCTCCACATGGAGGGGTGTCTGACTTGCCCCTCTCCTTCCTAAAAGCTGGGAAAACCCAACAGCTGTTCCCTCCTCCTCCCTCAAAGCTGGAGAAGACTGATTATTTCACTTTTGAAATCTTTTGAACATCTGGACCCTTAGAGAACCTGATCCTCTATAGCTGATGGCACTGGTTGTAGTGACAGAGGGGTTTCCTTTGGGTGGAGTGGACCCCAAGAAGGCACGTGGGGCTTAAACCTTCTTGCTGATTCTTCTAAGTGGACCACTGATTGGGGAAGAGGCCTCTGCATACAGAAGGTATAGAAGGGGCTGCCTAGGGGTAAGATGTCATGCCTCCCCTGGATTCCTACACCAGGGCGCTGAGTAGAGCCCCCACAGAGCCTTCCAAAGAACCACAGAATGCCTCCACAAAACAGCCTGCATTTGAACACTGGTCCCCAGAGTAAATAGCCAGGCCTTCAACAGACAGAGCAAGAAGCAGAGACATCCAACAAGAAGGGGACTCACCTTTGTCCTGAAAGATACTTGTGGGTTTGCACACAAAAGGGAACGGGTGTCATGAGCAATGAAGGAAGCAGACATTACCCCCAACCAATAGTTTGTCAATGACAACATCACCTTCCTTCTCCCTTCTTTCTACCCCAACAGTGGAGGAAGAGAGGCAGGGAAGATGGAAGAGCTGAGCGTGTACCATATCCAACTCCTTCTGCCCCAAGCTGTTGGAAACTCAAATGACTGAGCTGGAGGGCAAGGGAGGAGGAGAATTTTATGAGATGGGAATTAAAAACTTAATGGACCAAGCTATCATAATAGAAATGAGATTGTTTTTAATATTTAAGGTGACTGAGCAGAAGTAGAGTTGGATTGAACCATTTTGAAGGAAGTCCATTTCCCAGTGGGAAGGGAGACCTGGGCAGAGTATAAAAAAGAGCAGGAATTTGAAAAATAGTCATTTGTAGTTTACAGACTGACAGACTGAGAATATCTTAATTGTACAACAGCCCTTAAGAATAGGTATTAATTTCATTTTCCGATGAAGAAGCTGAGAGTCTTCTAAGAGACTTGCTGAAGATTTCCCAATTAAAATGTGGATAATTCATCATAACAGTAATGCAGACTTGAGAAGGGTACTGAAACAGTAAGAGGGAGGGTGCAATTTCTCTTATCTTGGAGAGAAGTGGGTTTATAGAAGTGCTGCTGGAGGTATTCACAGCTGAGCTGGGTTTTATTTATTTATTAAAAAATTGTTTATGTTATTTATTTTTGAGAGACAGAAAGAGACAGCACGAGCAGGGGAGGGTCAGAGAGAGAGGGAGGTACAGAATCTGAAGCAGGCTCCAGGCTCTGAGCTAGCTGTCAGCACAGAGCCTGACACAGGGCTCGAACCCACAAACCGTGAGATCATGACCTGAGCCAAAGCTAGCTGCTCAACTGACTGAGCCACCCAGGTGCCCCTGAGCTGGGTTTTAACTGATAAGTAGGATTTTCCTACCAATAGAATGTGGGGGCAATGAACCCAAGAGGGGTGATTCCTTCTTGGGAAAGGCCTGATGATAGAGGAGAGCAATCTGTGTTTGTAGAGCAATAGTACCCTGTATCCAGCTCGGAATTTTGATAAGGAATGCTGAGTTTTCCTTCTGAAAGACATGGTCCAATTCGTACTTTTTCTGGAAGTATCTGGGGATGCCCTATTCCTTGAAACTTGCCTACCTAGAGTGATCACTTAAAGACAGGTGCTCATTACCTCTTCAGGCCGTCTCAACATTTTGCTTTGCATTTTTTTGATTGCCAGAGAAACTTAATTGTCTCATTATATATTTATTGGCTGTTTTGTTTTTTTTTTTCGTTTGTCTGTCTATTCTTTGCCCATTGCCATTGGGGTGTTTGTGTTTCTTCTTGATTTGTAAGAATTCATTAAATAGTGATTTTATTAATGTTTCCTAGTTTGGGGTTGATTTTTTTAAACCCTACTTTTTTATTTATAGACATTTTAATATTCATCCAGTCCAAGTGTCTTTTATTTCCTGGCTTCTGATGTTGGAACTCTTAGGAAGATCTCCACCTTTTTATGCCTAACTATTTTATCAATACTTTTTTTCCAGTACTTTTACTGTTTGATTTTTATTCCCATCTAATTTCATACTTCTCAGTTTTGATAGGTTGTAAATTGGGAGTTAAGCTTGGAGGAATTATTAGTAGGAACCGAATAAAGACCTTATTTTGTTTTGTTTTGTTTTGTTGTAGCCAAGTTTGTGACCTTGTGTGCAGACAATTATGAGTTACCTGAGGTTTCTCACTCCTCTTTTCAACTCAAATTTCCCTCTCAACTTACTTCCATCAGGCTATGGTCCTATGGAAGATTAAATGTAGCTACATATTCTTTGCTAATCTCCTATTGGAAGGTGAAATCTAGAAACATACCCATAAAACAGAGAACAAACTGGTGTTGGTCAGAGGGGAGGGATGGGGAGGTGGGCTAAATGAAGGAAGGGGTATGGGAGGTATGGGTTCCCAGTTACGGAATGAATGAGTCATGGAGTAAAAGATACAGCATGGGGAATATAGACCATGATATTCTAATGGTGTTGAAGGGTGACAGAAGGACAACATCACTATGTTGTACACCTGAAACTAATGTAACATAGTGTGTCAAGCATACTTTAATAAAAACCAAAAGAGAAATGAAGTCTATTCCCCCCTCCTCCCCCTCGAGGAAGAGGAGCCCAGAGGCTTACTTTGATCAATAGAACATGGTACAAGGAGTGTTCCATGACTTCTGAAGCTATCTCATAAAAATAATAAGCCTGCAGCTTCCGCCCGGGTGGGTCTCATGGACTGGTCCCCCTTGGGACACTCTTTCTCAGAAGTGATATGTTGTGAGAAACCCAAGCCACATGGAAAGGCCATGTGTAGCCTCTCTGGTCCACAGTCCAAGTGGAGCTCCCAGCCAAGAGTCAGGATCAAATTCTAGCCATCAAGTGTTCCAGCCTAGTCAATTCCAGATGACTGTAACCATCCCGGCTCACCTCTGACACCATGTGCAGAGAAGCTGCCAGTCAACCCACAGAGTTGTGATAAATAATAACTTGTTCTGCAGGAGTCCAGCTCCGGTCCAGGGGTCCCTGAAAGGATGGGCGGAGTCAGTGAAAGAGAGTGAGAGAGCCTAAGCTTCTTTCTGATCACCAGGCAGTCATCTCTGTTCTGTCTGCTTTGGTGTCCTTCTTTATTGGTCAAGCAATAACATGACATCAGAAAATAGAATTTTTTTTACAGTGGCTAATTCTTTGTGATAAGATGCTTTGATCATCGAAAGGGTACAGAAACAAGTTTTACAGAAGTATTTTTGTAAAATCATCCCAAATTATTCTTGGCATCAGTTCCCAAGATTAAGAAAGTAACAAACCTATCTTATTTGGTAGGGGTTGGTTTTTTGCCAATAATTATGACTTTGTTTTTAATTAACGAGTTGTAACCGAGTCATGTAATGCACTTACAGTGAAGTTGAGTAAATTTTATAACCAAGAGAATAACAGGATGTTTTTAGTAAAACACAGGATAATATACGTATTATTTAAATTAGTAACACTAAAACTAAAACATAGGTTAAATTGTATATAGATAGGCTGGAAGTTATTTTATCTGGCTCATTAACCACAAGAGAAAGAATATTTGTTAACAAGTTGCTAGAGAAAGCCCTTTCCTTGATGTAAAAGCATAATGGGGGCCCTATGTGTGTTGGCCTTGCACCTGGGTTTCTAGTTTTATACCCATCTCATAACTGAAGTCAGTACAAGGGAGGGTATTTGTGGCTCCAATTAGCAGAGGTATATGTAGCAACTTATGTCCAGTCCTTGTCTGTTTCTTATCTCTAAGTTAGGCTCTTCTTCTCTGGGCCAAAGTTAATTGTAACTCTTGTGTTCTTAGGCCCCCTTATGTCTTGGGTCTGTAAGGCTCATTAGAAGAGCCTTTTGGCAAACATCTGCAGCGCTTTGATCCAAAATCCTTTATGCAAGGGCAGGAATATGCTTTTTCTTATGGGGTAACTATGTGGGGAATATTGGTCTGATTTGGAACATTGTGAGACCTATCAATAACAGTGGTCCCATTCCCAGTATGAGCCAGTGATAGAAGGAGATACCAGTTTCACTTCACGGCAGGAGCTGTGCAAACGTCTGCCATTTCTCCGCTGTGACTGTGTCATCCAGCAAAGCCGGTGCAGCTCCCAGCTTTGTTCTTTTAAGCATTAAGTAGTTGGTGACTTGTTGCTCAATGATAGGTAACCGAAGCAGACCCACCACCGTGCTGAAACACTGCTATCAAAAGCACCAGTCGTCTTCGTGTTGTCAATCTAATGGTCATTTCTTGGGTCTTTACCTTATATAGTTTCCAGCAGCATTGCTTCTTAAAAAGCTCTTGTCTTTTGGCTTCTGTGACCTCCCTTTTTCTTGGATTTTCTTATATCTCATAGGCTGATACTTCTGTTTGCTTTCTTTTATATTCAACCTGCAAATCTTGGGATGTCTCAGGATAGTCCTGGGTCTCTTTCTTCACCTGTGTCTATGCAGTCTTTCTAGGTAACCTCACCCAGCCCAAGGCTTTAAAAATATCTATGTAGTCAAGTATACTCCATTTCAAAAGAAAAACTCTCTTTGTTGATGGTACCCAAATATATTGGCTAGAGTTGACTTCCCCCTGGAACTGTAGATTTGTATTGCTTATTACTTGTCTGACACCACCTCCACCTGGTTGTTCTAAAGGCATTACGGAACTTAGATAGTGAAAGTACAACTCTGGATTCTCACCACACAAGGCCATTTCTCCATTGGTTGACCTCACTTTAGTAAATGGTAACAACATCCACCCGGGTGCTAAAGCCCAGACACAGACAAGTAGGTGTCACCTTGACTTCTCTCTTCCCCTCAATTCCCATATCGAATGAGGATTAAATCATGTGGAATCTATTTGAAAAACATAATCCAAAATAACCCACTTCTTCTGAATCCACATCTGTAGACTAGAGCCCCATTTTGTTGCCTTGGATCATCTAAATGATCCCCTGATCGGTGTTTTTCTTTCCACTTTTGCACCTCTGCAATCCATTCTCTAAGCTGCAGGCAGATTGCTGATTGAAAATACAACTTGGATTATATCACTACCTTGCTTGCTTATAATAGATTTCTGACTGCCTGTAGATTAAAGCCCTCCTTTTCCTCCTTATTCAGAGCCCTACATAGTCAGGCCCCTGACTGGTCCTCTCTGACCTCATCTTCTACTTCCCTGCTTGCCCCCCTCCCTGCTTTTTAGACCACACTGGCTTTCTTTTGGTTCCTTGAACACTTTAAGCTCATCATGTTTTAATTAGAATAACTGGCTGCATTAGTTATTCTCTGTGCCTAGAATTGTCCCTCTCCTGATCAACTGTGGTTGGTTTCTTTCTGTCCACCCAACGACTCCTGATTCCATCATCATATTTTAGTTCTCCAGTAGTAATTGATTGCTTACAGTCTCCCTCATTAGAATATTATTTTCACGAGATGATAGGGCTTGTCCGTCTTGCTCACGATGGTGTCTCTGGCAATAATGTCCAGACATTATTATTTAATTATGTAATGCCCAGGCATGATTATTTAATCACTGGAAGTCCTAATAATGTCTGATATATAGTAGACACTCAAAAAATATTAATTGAAATGAATATTCATGGATTCTTCTTTTCATTTCCTCATTTTTTTTCCTGCTCCTTTTGAGCCAGAAATAAATAAAATGCTATTACAAGTAAGAAACACCAGCAAGCCCCCAGGGCAAAAAACTCTGGATAAAGGTGGTCTCCTAGAAGCACCATCTTGCCTAACAGCATCAGGGACTTCTAGAACTCTCAGAATAAAGTCCAGCTGGGAGGTCCACACCAGCTTCACCTGCTGCTTTCATCTTATCTGGCATTCCCGCTCTGTGCCAATCTATCTCCAGTGAGGTCATCTTCCTCCCTAAATATCAACTCTTTTCTTTGTTCCTGTATTTTTCACATTGTTCTCACTATCAAAATGCCTGTTCTTTTTGTCTTGACATATCCTTCAAGATCCACCCTCAGCCCCACCCCAATGGGCTGACACATCTTTATTGAGCTCTGGCTACAAGTTAGGCCTGTTCAGGCACGTGATCTCCGGCAGCCCTGGAGGTGGCAAGTGCCACATCTTACACGCATCTTACGGTTAGCTCCAGACTCAGTCTCGAGATGGGTGAAGAGAGTCAGGCAGGGCTGCACTGGGGAGGAGAAGGCTCTTGGAGTTTCTCCCATGTGACTTCATCAGAGCAGAGGTGTTTTATCTGTTTTCACCCATCCTGACCAGGGTGGAGGTTTCAAGGTAGCCTGTGAAAACCCCATGGGAAGACACAGCTCTGAGAGGCTCTAGAGAGGCTTTGGAAGGCGTGGTCTCAACATGCACCCATAGCGCCTTTACCTCTAAGTGGGGCTGCCGTATTGTCAGCTGAGCAGCACCATCCTCCGAATTGGTGGCTTGTTCCATGGGTAACGCACACCCCGTTCCTTGAAATGGTGGAGCCACTCTTAGCTCACACCCTTAAAGGGCAGGTGGGCTGAGACCTCTGCGTCACACCCACCGGGATGACCAGCAGAACCTCACGTGATCTACTGTGGTCACTGCCATAGTACTTGGGGTCTTGCCCACTGACTGTCTCACTTTCAAAGCATCTCGCATTTCATTTAAACAAAGGGCTCTGCTGTGAACATGTTGAAACGACAGCGCTCTATGCACCCTGTCTTCATACTTCAGCAAATTGCTGAATTTGCATTATGCAATATGCATATGCAATATGTCTTGGAGAGGACTGGAGGCCCTCAGTATAATTATTGCTTTGAAGTTTTAGGAGCTGGGAATTCATCACCTTGCACCATAAATACAATCATGAGAAACACAATCATGAGAAATGTGTATCCATAGGATTAAATCAAGCTGCTTTCGCTAAAATGAATGCTATTGAGGTGTTTCCCTCCCCTTTTTTATTCTCTCTTCTCAGAGTTTAAAGCTATTAAATCAGCAAGGTCAAGAGAAAGGAAGGTTTTTAATAGAATAAACTGAAAATAGCTTCATTAAGCATTGCATGAACTGAGTAATTAGGGTTTCCAATGCTTTGTTAAAATAACCCAGTGAATTTCAGCAAGGGAATTTCCTGAGATTCACAGCCTATCAACAGAAAGGACCTATGGGCTTAACATCATTTTAGGAGGCCTGTGCACTCAGCTCATTTATTCAATCAGTATTTGTTGAGTGCTTACCTTGTGCCGCACCGTGTTCTGTAAATATTAACTACATACTCTGCTCTCAAGTAGCTTACATGCTAGTGGGGGTGGAGAGAGAGAGAGAGAATAAAAACAAACAAATATGATTTTGGACAGTGCTCCATGGTGTGCATGGAAAGTAGGAGAGAGTAGCAATTGCAGGGTGGGGATTTGGCTTGCTATGGGTGTGGAAGGCCTTTCCAAGAAGGTGACATTTAAGCTAAGACTAATGGATTGGAAGGAGTAAGCAACACAAAATTCTGGGAAAAACGTTGTGTGCATGAGGACAGCAAGTGCAAAGTCCCTGGGTATCCCTGGAGGGGAGGGGTAGGAATAGTGGTCAAAGGAAGGACAGGTCCTATTATGTATGACCTAGTAGACCACGACCACAAATCCCTACAGTGGGGATTTGATTCTAATTGCAGTGGGAAACCATTGGAGGGTTTCAAGTGAGAGAATGGGATTATTCCTGTTTGGCTTGCTGTGTTCATCTATTCCCCTGCAGATTATGAATAACGCCACCTAGAAAGACTTGAAGGAATACCTATCTGGGCCTGCCCTGGAGATTCCAATTTACCAAGCTTTCCAAAATTGGGATGTTGGCCTCTCTTGGAAGTTTCTGGTCTGCTGCTATGATGCCGTCATCTTCTTCTTGTTGAGCACCTATTGGATCTCAGGCACGGGGCTAGTGCTTTCTATACTCTTTATATCTTGTAGGAAGTGCATGTGAAAGAGAGAAAGTTCAAGGTCATGTCCAGAAAGTATTTGGCTGAGCCTCCATGTCAGAAGGGAATTGTGGCCAAGAAATGGGTGGGACATCAGACAGGACTGGGGAGCCTCCTCTTCCATGGAGGCCTCCATCATTGGCTCATTGCATCTTGGATTCAAGATCTCTCATACATTCCTTAGCAATAATCAACCAGGGGGAAAAAAGCCTCCCTCTTTTTTTTCAATGGTCCAAATTGATATTGGTGTATGACTGTAGAATTTCTAATCCCTATATTTTACAGATTTCATTTCCTGTGAGGGCTGAGATGTTTTCATCATCTACAAGGGAAATTGGTGTATTCACCCAAACGTCCTTTCAAATTTTTAGCTTCTGTCATGCTTTTGGTTAAGTTCTTTAACCTTTTCAGTGGGGGAGGTAGAGTGACTCAACTTCCAAAGCCATACCTAGACCCTGACATAAGGCTTCAGCTTCTTTCTGAATCTGCCCCAGGAAAAGATCATCTTCTCCTGGTTCCCAAGGCTGTCATGGCTGACTGTGAGAACTTTCTTCTGTAAGTTTAATAAACGAATGTTTCAAAAACACTTGTCAAGGGGTACTTTCTTGATTTTTAAGTTTTGCCCCTTTTAGAGCCTTGGCTTTATTCCAGTCTACATGGAAAATTCTAGACTTATTCCAACAGGCTGGGCTTCTTGCTCCTTTTAGGTTACTTCCAAAGATCTGGCCCTCCAGGCTCATCTACCCTCAACTTCTTGCTGGGGTCTGTGAAGCCTTCTCCAGGCCATCCATCCCTGCCTGTCTCCCTCTCCATTCTCCATGGAATGTTATCTCCTCTTCCTTCCCTACCCTTCTCTTCTCTTTTGCCCTTCAGCTCTGGGTCCAGCCACACTGTCCTCTCTGCTGTCCCCTGAAAGATGTTAAACCCCTTCCCTACTCAGGGCATTTGCATCTTTTGTTCCCTCTGCTTGGAACGCTCCTCCTCCAGATCTGTACATGGCTGGCTCCTTCCCTTCATCCAGGTCCCTGCTCAGATATAACTTTCTCAAAAAGACCTCCCTGATGACCCAATCAAAATCAGTCCCCAAGATTATCCTTTATCACATTACATATGATTATCTGAAAAACTTTTTTTTTTAACAACTCTTTCTAATTATCTGCCTTCCTGTTCAAGAACATAAACCCCCCGAGGGCTGGGATTTTGCCTTGCATCCTGCTTCTCTCTCCAGTGCTTAGGATAATGACAGGGTCAATAAACATTTATTGAATGAAAGAATCTAATCTAATTGTTTTCAGACTATTCCTTTCCACCCTGGAATATAACCGTGTTCTGTATCAAATATGAGAATGTCAAAATATCAGCCAGACGACAATACAAGTCAAAGTGAGGTGTTCCTAGTGAGGCAGACACAGGGGACCCCACATCCAGGTAGTGCAGAGTCCCCTCTGGCTCCAGAGAGGCCAAGAAAGTGCTCAGAGACCACCCAGGGTCTAATCCTTTGATTGTGCTGATGGAAGGCTCAGACTCAGGCAGCGGATGGGACTTGCCCAGTTTCAGTGAATCCATGACCCAATAAAACTGGAACCCTGGATACCTTTATCTATAGGGTTCTTCATTCCCAGACCATGTAAATCACCGAATTCATTCATCTCCTCACTAGATAACTGTTTATTAAATGAATTTTAGGTTCTAGGCATCAAAAGAGATATAACCCAAAGGGATGTCTTCAAGTGGTGTTACTCAGTGTCTCTGGGCCTCTAGTCTTGAGATTCTCATGGTTTTCAGTCCAGACACATCAGAACAAAATCTGCCAGAAAGTGACCATGCACCAGTTGCTCCTCATTTTCTGTTCACTGTTGTGAGTAGCAAGATGTACACGCACATAAAGAGGCAGCGGGTTCCCGCCATGTGACAGACTCTGGGACTCCGAGATGAAGCAAGCACAATCCCTTCTCTTGCAGAGCTCACAGTCCGGGAGGAGAGGCCAGTGTAAAGGACACAGCAGAGGAGGTAAGTGCTCTGGTCGAGCTCAGCCCAGCTAGGGAGTGAAGAGGGACCAGCTAACCCAGCTGGCATGTGTAGAGTCAGAGAAGGCTTCCTGGACGAAGCAACATTCATCTGAGTCCCAAACAATGAATAGGAGTGAGCCAGAGGAGATTGAGGGAGCACGGGGGCTGCAGAAGCAAAAAGGCTTCCCAGATTTTTGGAACATCCTGTGCAAAGGCACTGGATTGTCAAAGAGCTTTAGGGAGAGCTTTGAGTGCTTCAAAGTGAGGGGATGTTCTGGGAATGTCGTACACATTGGGAGACCAAGTGCTGTACCCCTCCATTCTGACTCTGGGTTCTACTATATCAAAACTGCTGTGATTGAGGACAATAACTCTTAGATCCAACTTTCAAATTAGTTTCATTCTTCCACTCGATGGGGACCACCCCGTGGCATACTTCGAGCCCCCAAAGCAAGGGTAAATGCAACAAGACTGGCTAGGTGGGGGTCCTTCTGCTCCCTCTCCAAATGCAAGACCACTGGGCTGTGGGATTGGCCCCCTGTCAGGAAGAGCGAAGGGACCCGAAGTCTCTGCGTATGTTTGTGTGTGCACACCCAACACAGGGCGTTGAATGTATGTGTGAAAGTGTATACACGTGTAGGGGTGAATATGTGTGTGTGTTCAAGCATGGGGTGTGTGTGCATGTGGGGGTGTGTGTGTGCATGCGTGTGAATGTATATTTAGGCACACATGGGGCCAAGTTGTGTGAGAATGTGTGTACATCTCTGTGTGTGCAGGGGGTGAGCTGTTGTGTGCGTGTATGCCTGCTGTGGGCCTGAGGCTGGAATAGGAGTAGGTGTAGGGCTGGGGGCCAACACCATTGTGGGAGGGTACGCTCTCTAAGGAACAAAGAAACCTCAAGGCAACCTGTCTATACCCATACATGACAACATCCCTCACGACCTTGTAACATGAGACCACTTAATCAGACTAAATGTTTGTGTGTAACCATATATGGGAGAGGAAGTAGAAAATATATTTTTAAGAAAACTATGCCACGTGGTGTTCGGGGCTCAGTTCCTTGGGTATGAACCCAACAGAGCCATGCTGGCAAGAATAAACTTGCTTCCTGGAAAGAAAAGCCTCGCGTCATGACCCTGTGTGAGAAGCCTGCTCCACCATGACACGATTACCAACACCTTTCCTGAAGTCTCACTTCGCTGCAGGAGCGAAGGGGTTAATACTGATTTCAGAAACCTAGTGTTTTAGGCTAGGAAAGCTGCTTATCTCACTCTCCCCAGGATTCTTGTTTCACCCTTGTAGTAACATTTAAATTAACTTGCTTTGAGGGTCTCCAGTCCAAATGGCAGACTACACAAGATAGAAATGTGCTCACATTAGCAGAAAAGGAAAAAAAAAAAATAAACAAACACGGCCGCAGGCCAGCTCACAACAGCTGACTCCAACTGTTTGTGAGCTGATATCCCCCAAGAGGATTCTGGCTTTCCCTTCTTGAATATTTTATTTTTTTGCAGAAAACATTAGGTGGTGTTCAGCCCTGAGATAAAAGTAATAGTAATAGATAATATTCCATGGAGAATGGAGAGGGCGCTAAGCAGTTTACAGAAGGTCTCATTAAATGCTCATGAATGAATGACGCAGTGTAATTATCCTCATCCTCATTTTGCTAACGGAAGGAGTGAGGCCCGTGTTTGTGTCGCTGGTAGAACTTCAAAGCCCTACATCGGTGCCCACAACAGGTCCGGAGCACAATGGGGGACACAACTCCAGTAGTTAATTTCAGGCCTTGCATTCCTAGTCGCCTAGTGGGTCAACAGGACCTCCCAAGGTGTATTCTCTGTTGAACAGTTTTTAAGATTTACCATCACAATGGGGTTTCCTTTGGGAAGTTGCTACGTCTTTGCTTTATAATGGACTAGCGTGGAGACTTTTGTTTCCAGAGAAACCCCCGAAGACCCTCATTTTTTGGATATTTTGGTTTTGGAATGCTTGTAAATTTTGCAAATCTGGCTGATGTGATAACACACATCCCAAGAGGCTCCTGTGTGTGTGCTCGTGTGTGTGCGTTGTATGTGTGTGCCTGTATTGGTCTTCGCTCTGAATGTTTACACACGTCGAGAAAATCTGCATTTCTTTTGTCCTGGGTCTCCTGTGTTCTCTACGAACACCCTCTCTGTTCTGTTCATCTTAACCAAGGCTTTGCAAAAGCTGAGGTTTGCTTTTGTCTCAAAACATCATATTCCCCTGCTCTCGGTTTAGCTCTTTTCTATAACTATTACCCAAGTGGAGTTATTCAGTTAGATGGAAATTTAAATTTTGAGATTATCAAAATAAAATTCATATGTGCATATGGGGCACTTTCTATTAAGGAATAAGTGTAGATGTATTCAGGCTTTAAGTGTAAGAGTTACCTTAAGATGGCGACCGAGTGGCCATGTTGCTGTGGGTTGGAGAACTCCCTGCACGGACAACCCCCACTCTGCAGACCTGGAATGTCCTGCGCTGTTTGAAAACAGCCAATCATGAAGCTCCAGTTTCCTATCACCCCGACAAAGAAGGTAACCTATCCCATCCCGCCACGGCCCTAAAATGCCCTTATTTGGTAATCTGCCCTCCCAAGACCTAACCTGGAACTCTTTCATCCATAAAATACTTTGCCCCTCCTGTACCAGGCGCGACTTCCCTGACTCCCCACTCCTGGAGTTGCAGGACCTCGCCCGGGAGTCGCAGATCCCAATAAAGGCTTTCTTGGCTCCATAACTCGATCTCTTTCTTTCCTCTCATCTCTGCCTCCATCTATTAAATCTTACAGTAAGGACTTTTTTTATGAGGATGATTAAGCTGCAATATTTAGTATGCCTCAGGAATAGAATTCATATCCTTTGTAGAATGTTTATGTTTTTGTACTTCATTTTCAACTTAAAATGTAAAGTCTCTGACTCTCTATAATTAAGCACTATACTACTCAGTGCAACAACTATTTAAGGATGTGTAAGTCTGAATTTCTTCCCTTTCAGTGAGTGAATTCCCAGTTGAATTCCTTCGTTCAATACTTTTTCATTATGTAGCCGCTACCTTCCAAACACTGTGCTAGGTTGGGGCGTCAGTCCTGAAGGGCAGACGTGGCTGCTGCCTTGCAAACATGTAAAAATAAGGGTGCCTAGGGGGCCTGAGTCAGTTAAGCATCCGACTCCGGCTCGGGTCACCACCTTATGGTTTGTGAGTTCCAGCCCCATGTGGGACTCTGTCCTGACAGCTCAAAGCCTGGAGCCTGCTTCGGATTCGGTTTTCTCCCTTCTCTCTCTGCCCCTCTCCCACTCACTCTGTGTGTATCTCTCTCTCTCAAAAATAAGTATTTTTTATAAAAATAGACCACACAAGGCATATGAAGGAATGGAAGGAGATGTGGGGTTCTGTGTAGAACCATCAGGGAAGGCTTCACAGGGGAGGCCATCAATGTGTTGTATGCCTTTTTGTAACTATTGATAAAAGTGTGGGCGGTGGGTCTCAACAGGGATCCAGTTTTCCTTTGTTCAGTCTTAGTTTCTCTTCTGAACTGGAGCGACTGCGTACAGATGCAGGCCAGCTGCCTTAGTGCTGACTTGATAGTACATCGCTGCCCGGAAGGGTCTGCTGTTGGTAACTATGGTCTATGGATCTTAAGTTTTATTTATTTATTTGAGAGAGAGAGAGAGAGAGAGAGAGAGAGAACGAGTGGAGGAGGGGCAGAGAGAGAGGGAGAGAGAGAATCCCAAGTAGGTTCTGCACCAGCAGCACGGAGCCCAATGTGGGGCTCAAACCCATGAACTGAGAGATCATGACCTGAGCCGAAACAGAGGGTCGGATGCTTAACTGGTTGAGACACCCAGGCGCCCCTCTACTGTATCTTCTACGAGTCCACTGGTGCCTGAATACCAGATTGCCAATCTGTAAGGAATCCACACCACCTTGTTTCCAGGCATCCAGATTCCACGTGTCAAGATTTGAAAGTTCTCCCACTAGTGCCTAATTAGCTATAGAATGAGTTAAGAGGCTCTAATCCATGTGTGGGGGGGGGGGTTACCGCTGGGCTCCAGATGTTCTACTACTTCAGTTAGGGAGATTTGATGACTCTTAGAGGTACAATTAAAACCTTTGCAATCAACATCCTTTCCACTGGATCCTTTTTTTTCCATTTATTTTAGGATCATCGTCTCCCTGTTGAGGGGCATGGTCCCCATCCCCATCACTCTCTCCATTGCTCCTATTGCCCATATGTAGCATGTACATTACCCCAAATCATGTTTTTAAGAAATCCTCCACCCCATCCACTAGAATGTAAGATTCCTGAGAGCACAGACCCTGCTTGTGTTCCTTTTTTTTTTTTAATAGTTTATTGTCAAATTGGTTTTCAAATAACACCCAGTGCTCTTCCCCACAAGTGCCCACCTCCATGACCAATACCTCCCTTCCCCCTCCCCCCCTTGGGTTCATTTTCAGTATTTAATAGTCTCTCAGGTTTTGTGTCCCTCTCTCTCTCCAACTCTCTTTCCCCCTTCCCCTCCCCATGGTCCTCCATTAGGTTTCTCCTGTTAGACCTATGAGTGTAAACATGGTATCTGTCCTTCTCCGCCTGACTTATTTTGCTTAGCATGACTGTTGTGTTCCTAATGGGTATAGTCTCGTGTAGAGAGAACACAAGCTGTCACAAGGCACATGCTCACCAAACGCTGGGTGAATGAATGAACCGAATGCCCTGGCCTCCTAAAATGACATCAGGTCCACTGGTCCTTTGGTTGATATATGTTGTCAATCACAGGGAAATTCCCCTCCTGAAATTCTCTGGGGTGTTTTAAACAGGGAATCCTACTTACTCAGTTCACACAACGCTTTCTGATCCTGGAGACAGTATCCCATTGACTTTACTGGTTCCATGAAAACCCTGTCCAGATTTATTCCATACCATCAGGAGGCGGAACACTGACTGATGGGAAGTTTCCCATGCATTCTGTCTTCGTTCATCACCCTCCCCTCCCAGAAATATGCCTTTTTGTCTATTTTTTGTTAAGACTCCCAGAACTTTTTCCCCAGAAAAAGTTTTCAGAACTTTTTGGCAAGCAAAAAGCTATTTCTGGAGGAGTAACAAGAAGAAACTGCCCTTTAGATAAGGTGGTTGGTAAAATCGTCATCCTCTCTCTTACTCCCCGAGGTGTCAGGGGATGGGTTGGAGAGTCGTGATTTATTTTATCCTCCAACAAGCCTAGACTACTGCACTGACCTCCTGTCTCTGGTGCTGCCATATTTGTCTCTATTTTGCCTTCATTTCTGAGAGTTTCACTCAACATAGAAGTGTGTGTTGATCTATTTTTTTCCTTCAGTAGTTTGAAGGCTTTATTCTATTGTCTTGTTTCTGTCAAGACGCTGTATATAACAGTCATTGTTTGCCTGAATATCATGTGCCTTTTTTCTCTGACTGCTTTTAAGATTTTTCTTTTCTTCATTCTGTTGAATATGATAAGCCTTTGTTCATTTTTCCTTCTTTATTATTATTTTTTTTTAGAAAACAGTATCCTGTTTGTGTTTTACTGAATTTCTTGGGTCCGTTGGGGATTTTTTAAAAATCAAGCTTGGAAAATTTTGGCTGTTATTTCTCTATGTATCTTTTCTGCTTCAAATCCTTTTTTCTCTCTTTCTGGGACTCTAATGAAACATACATTGGACCTAGGGATTTGGTCCCTAGGTCCCTGAGGTCCTGCTTCAGTATTTTATTTTCTCTGGATCATTTTTATTGGCCTGACTTTGAGTTCATCAGTACTTCTTTTTTTTTTTTTTTCTTCTCCTTCTGCAATGCACATTATGCTGTTAAGTCCATGCAGCGAATTTAAAAATTTCTGATATGGTGTTTTTTGTTGCTAGAATTTGCTTTTCTTTCCAAAGCTTCCAGTTATTTACTGAGAGTCCCTAGATGTTAACTTTTTATGTGCATTGTTTTCATTAAAATATTTTTAATGTTTATTTTTGAGAGAGAGAGAGAGAGACAGACAGACAGAATGTGAGTGGGGGAAGGTCAGAGAGAGAGGGAGACACAGAATCTGAGGCAGGCTCCAGACTCCAAGCTGTCAGCACAGAGACCGACGGGGGCTCACAAGCTGTGAGATCGTGACCTGAGCCGAAGTCAGATGCTCAATGGACTGAGCCACCCAGGCGGCCATTGTTTTCATTTAAAATTGTGAACATGGAGGAGCTAGCATCCAACTTTTGATTTCGGTTCAGGTCATGATATCGTGATTGTGGGATCGAGCTCTGCATTGGGATCTATGTGGGGCATGGAGCCTGCCTAAGATTCTCTCCCTCTCTCAATCTCTCTCTCTCCCTCCCCCTCCCTCTGCCCTCCTCCCCTGCTAGTGCTCTCTCTTTCTCTTAAAAGAAATTGTGAACATATCTATAATACCTATTTTAAAGACATTGCCTCCTGACCTCAACAGTTCTGCCATCTCTGGATACGTTTCTATTGATTTCTTTTTCTTTCTGATTTGTGTCACATTTTTCCTGATTTTTGTCCCTGGGTAGTACTTTTTTATGATATGCTGGCTATGTGGATGCTCTGTTGTTGAGAGCCTGGATTTCTGTTGTGTTCCTTTGAACGGTGTTGAATTTGGTGGTTATGTTGGGTTTTTTTTTATTCCTGGCAGGCTTGACCTTATCAAAATTTGTTCTTTAAATATGTTTTTCTTTTCATTTTTAAAAATACTTATTTATTTTGAGAGAGAAAGAGAGTGAGCAAGCAGGGGAGGGTCAGAGAGAGAGGAATACAGAGAGTCCTAAACAGGCTCCATATTGTCAGTGCAGAGCCCGATGTGGGGCTGAAACTCAGGAACTATGAGATCATGACCTGAGCCAAAACCAAGAGCCAGATGCTTAACTGACTGAGCCACTCAGGTGCCCTTGGTCAAGGCTTGTTCTAAGGGCTTTTTAGGATGAGACTCATGGAGTGTGGTGTAGCCTACCCTTAGAAATGGCTTTCTGAGGTCTCAGTGCATTGCCTGTATGTTTCTACTCTGGCTGGTCAGAACCCATGTGAGCCCAGTGCAATGCTTGTACACCTGCACAGTTTAATATCCAACCAAAGGGACCTGCAGGAATATTTCCACAGCTGTAACTTCTCCGCATAGCGTCCTTCTTTTCTGTAGCCTTCCCTACAAATTCTAGCTGCCCCAGAAGACCCAAAGCCTGGCATCTGTTTGCTCTTCCTTGTAAGATGGCTACAGTCTTTGGATTCCACTTTCTCCAGCCACCATTTGCACAGGCAGGAAGCTGAGGGGGGTGTAGAGTGCATCTCACCTATTTCCCTGATCTTGAAGACCATAGCCCTATGCTGTCTGTTGACCAATGTGCCATATATGTTGTCAAGTTATATAGCCATTGTGACAACAAGCTAAGTCCATTAGCTGTTATTCTGCATGGTAGAGCTGGAAGCCCCAGGGTCTTTATCTTTAGTTTCTCCGAGCTCAGAGTACAGCTTGGAACTAAGTGCTGCTGTTAGTTGAATGAATGCACAATGATTTTGTTCTGTGACCTGGCTAGGGACACGTGGTAGGGCAACATGTAGAGCCTGTGTCTCTCTTGCTTTTTGGTCTGGACTTTTCTACGCTGTATTGGGTGGGGCTTCAGTTTTCCTCTGTGATTCTGCACTGGGGACCAGAATTCATGCAACATACCTTTGTGGAAAGAAGGTTCAAGTTCCCTATGATCGACTTCTTCTTCTCTCCTTTATGAAATTGACACCCACACTTGTGATGAAACCACATTTAACCTTTCAGGATTCACTTGAGGGGCCTAGCGGGGAAGCACAGGGAAATGTCCAGTGTTTTTCAGTACTCTCTTCCTGACTTCCTTCTTCATTTCACCAAGCCACGGAACGCTGCTTGGAGTATCTGATGCAACCATGGGCTACTTTCCTGTCTTCTCGAATAGTCCTACTGCTGGGCCTGGTCCTTCTGGAGCAACTGTCTATTGATTTACATTCTTTTAAGCTGATGCTGAGATATTGATTTCTATTGAAGCCATTTCCTGGGAATGGCCACAGGCAGAAGTAGGGTTGGGAGACTGTCAGGTCGGAATAGTGGGGTGTGGAGGGAAGAAGGCCTTTGGAGGCTGAATCCTGTTTCTGAGACGTGCAGCCCTGGTCAATTTTCTTAAGCTCTCTAGGCCTCAGTTTTTTTGTGTGTAAAATAGAAGTAATAATACCTATCTTCTAGGTAAGGTTAGTGAGTTAACAAGGGTGAAACTCCTAGTGTGGTACCTGCCTCGGGGGAAGTTCTCAATAATGGTAAATGTTCCTTCCCTCCTTCCCTCTCTCCCTTCCTTCTTCTCTTCTTTCATCCTTCAATCTCTTCCTTCCTCCTTGCCCCTCTCTTTTCCTTTTCCTTCCTTCCTTCCTTCCTTCCTTCCTTCCTTCCTTCCTTCCTTCCTTCTTTCCTTCCTTCTTTCCAGAAGACAGGGTAGAAAGGAGCAGTATGCTTTGTTATAATGATACAGAGCTCTTAATAAAAACTGCTTCCCTGAGGTGTGATTGAATCACAAAAAGCTGTAGAACACGGTTTTTGAAATCAGTCAGCCCTCAGTTCAAATCTTGGCTCCCAAGCTCAAGTGTGTAAGACTTTAGAAGAGTCACCTCTTCAAGCCTTAGCTTAAAAAAATTTTTTTTTAAGTTTACTTATTTATTGCGTATGTGTGTGTGTGCTGTGTATGAGAGAGAGAGAGAGAGCGAGAGAGAGAGAGAGAGAGAGATGGCAGAGAGAGAGGGGAGAGAGAATCCCAAGCAGGCTCTGCACTGTCAGCACAGAGCTGATGGAGGGCTTGAACTCACAAACCATGAGATCATGACCTGAGCAGAGATCGAGTCTGTTGTTTAACCAACTGAGCCACTCAGGTGCCCCCAGCCTTAGTTTATTCAGCTGTGAGGTGGAGATAATAATTCTGGGTCAATACTATTTTGTGAATTGAATGAAAATGGAGTAAATGGAAAGCAGCGCCCGAGTCTGCTCCAATTCTCTCTCAGTTCCTTCTGGGCCAGTTCCAGAACATGCTCTGGAATGAGCTGCTTGGCTGGTCTAGCTTCCCCGTCTGACTTTCTCCCCTTTCTTCTTGCTGGGGAACGCTGGTCTGGAGTGGCGATGAGGGTGCCGTCTGAACTCATATTTCTGCTAAAACAAAATGATCAAAATTTATTTTGTGGATTTTGGTTGGAAACGACCCCTCCACCTTCACCTCTGCCTTTCCCCAACCTGCTTCCTGCCCCCACATAAAGCTTGTTTTCATTCTGGGCAAGATCCTAAACAGGATTGGATAAATCTTATAATCATTTCTGATTGGAAGTAAAGAATAATAATAAAAATTAATAACAAAAGTGAATACGGTATAATAAAGAGTAACAAATAATATTAAAACAGTAAATCATCTCCCATTGGACTCTGGAAGGCCATGGAATAGTCTGCTCCACAAAAATAGCTCTACTTGATGTTCCGAAGAGGGAGTAAGACACCATCTAATGGGGGTAGAGACAGAAAAACAATGAGCCGTGATGGGGGCGGGGCGGGGGTGGCCTCTGAGGGAGCCCCTGCACGGGTCATCCAGGGAAGGCGCCACAGAGCAAGTGACATTCAGGCTGAGTCTTCCTCCTGAGACTGGGGGCAGGACAGGCACTCTGCCCAGGGTGAAAAGTGGACCAAGAAATGAGAAAAAGCAGTGCTTTAAGCGGTGGTGCGGAGCCCGGTGTGTGCACCGGTTTGCAAGCGCTGGATTAACTTTTCAGGAATTTTGGGAGCCAGTCATTAAACACAGCCAGGAGTAAAAATTAAATTATCAGGGGGGCACCCTCTTGGCTCCGTCGGTTAAGTGCCTGACTCGATTTCGGCTCAGGTCACCATCTGGAAGTTGGTGGGCTTGAGCCCAGCGACGGGTCAGCGCTGCTGAGGAAGAGCCTGCTTGGGATTCTCTCTCTTTCTCTCTCTGCCCCTCCCCCACTCACGCTCTCTGTGTCTCTCTCAAAAATAAACAAACATTAAAGAACTTTTTTAAATAAAAAAATAAAAAACTTGTCACTTAAGTGACACTACGTTTTACTCTTATCTATCCTCTTGAGATTACTTATGTCTCCTCTATCTGTGGGGTGGAAATATGATATAACGGTGTGCCAATATATGTCTCTCCCTGACTCGGCACTCAATGGCAGGCCATCAGCTGCTTGAAATTGATCCTGGGGCAAATATCTACACCCTGGATAGCAGCAGATGGTACAGATCAGGGCTTTATTTTGGTGTGCTGGTTGTTAAACATCCCTCAGCATACCACTGCCCACAACGTAAGGGAAGGGGGCACAAGCTGAAGCAGAGAGACCCATAGAGACTGAATCAAGAAGGACTTTGGGTGCCAAGTTCAGGAGTTTGGATTTCCCCTTGAACTGGATAGAAAGCTGCTAGAGCATTTTATTTTTATGTTATTATTTTAATATAATTTATTGTTGAGTTAGCTGACACACAGTGTATACAGTGTGCTTTTGGTTTCGGAGGTAGATTCTCATGATTCATCGCTTACATACAACACCCAGTGCTCATCCCAACAAGTGCCCTCCTCAATGCGCGTCACCCATTTCCCCCACTCCCCCCATCAACCCTCAGTTTGTTCTCTGTATTTAAAAGTCTCTTATGGGTTTGTTTTCCTCTCTGTTTGGAACTATTTTCCCCCCTCCCGTCCCCCATGGTCTTCTGTTAAGTTTCTCAAGTTCCACATATGAGTGAAACCATGAACAACTCAGGAAATATAGATGTTGGTGAGGATGTGGAGAAATGGGAACCCTCTTGCACTGTTGGTGGGAATGCAAACCGGTGCAGCCGCTCTGGAAAACAGTGTGAAGGTTCCTCAAAAAATTAAAAATAGAACTGCCTTATGACCCAGAAATAACACTACTATGAATTTATCCAAAGGACACAGGAGTGTTGATTCATAGGGGCACACGGACCCCAGTGTTTATAGCAGTGCTATCAACAATAGCCAAATCATGGAAAGAGCCCAAATGTCCATCAGCTGATGAATGGATCAAGAAGATGTGGTCTGTATATACAATGGAGTACTACTTGGCAATGAAAAAACAAAATCCTGCTATTAGCAACAGTGTGGAGGGTATTGTGCTAAGTGCTAGAGCATATTAAAGCAGGAAAGCTGTGCAATCCAATTTATTATAGCAAGACCACTCGGGCTGCTATGTGGTGATTAGACTGAAGTGGGCTTCACTTGGGACAGGGAGACCAGTGCGGAGGTTATGGAGATGAAGAAAAGATGAGGTCAGCCTTAGTAAGTGATTAAATATCAGGGATAAGGGAGTGTGACCAGTTGAAGATAGCCCCAGGTCCTGCCTTGGAGGACTTGGTAGAAGATGGCAACGGCTCTGAAGTGTTGGTGGGCAGGGAGAATGTCCTGGAGACGTGAGAACATTCCCGTGCATTGGGCCCTTATTCTTCTGTTCCTGCCTGCCTCAAATCCACAAGCACTTACAGAGATTTACTTTTGCTGTATAAAGCTGGATTTCTCTGACCTTTTGCCCATGGACTGCATCCTATAGTGGGAACACAGTACTGGGGTAGATCAGACCTGGCTCCTTTATTCTGATGATTCTTTGGGCATGATGGTCTCCTCGCTGACCCTCAGTTTACTTATCTGTAAAATGGGTATGGTCACCCACATCTTATTCTCTTCCCCATGGAACTCCTGAGAGAAGGGACACATGCCAGTGATTTTTCCAGCAGTGTCAGATTGTTTTCCCCAGTGCAGGGGTGAAAACTGTGGGAGTTTCCTAGCATGGAGGGAAGCAAAGTCTAGGTAGGTGTCATTCCTGAAAAACAGCAGGGAGTGCCAAGAGGGACTCTGGGTCCCACACGGTGGCTGCAGGAGAAACGTTTCCCATCTGAGGGCATGGAGTGCAAGGGATTGGTGGGATAGTTGTCACCAACCATGCCAGATGAGTCCAAGGTGCGACTCATTTGAGATTGGCTCCTGGAGAGCTGGCAGCTGGCTAGTGCTCAGATAGCTTGTTCTTTGCCCCTGAAGTAATTAGCAGTCCCTACTGAGTGAGTCACACTTGCTATTAGCCTGTGATTGTGTTGTGGGGTCCCAGGTCCAAATGTTAACTAAACCAAACACAAGGAATCACCCCTATGGAATGTGAGCCCCTTTGCTTTTTGTTTCCTTTAAGAGCACTTACTAAAATGTGTTTCTATTTGTTAATTTCAAATGTGTTTTTATTTGTTCATTTCTTCATTGTATCTGCTCACAGTCTCAGCTCAATGGTGTGGAAGCCTGGTGAGCCCAATAGCCTTGTCAGTTTCACTCACAGCACCCAGTAGGGTCCCAACCCATTGAGGTTGCTTATTAAATATCAACTGTTGCACGAATTAACCAAGCCTCCAGCCCATTGTTTACCCTGCCCTATTTTATTACTGTCTTACAATTTCTATACTTTGGTTTGGTTCCCTTAAATGTGGAAGGGAAGAAATAGAGAGCAGAAACGACAAGTCGCTTTCTGACAGAATGACAGTGGCCATTAATCGAACACTGACCAGGGGTCATGTGCCTTCATGGACATTATCTCATTTACCCTCACAAGGGTGCTAGCTGGCATGCTTCACTGTTGTTCCCATTTGGCAGATAAGGAAAGGAAGGCTCAGTGAGACTGGCTCCGCTGAGGTGTCACAGCTGGAGTGTAGCAGTAAGGAGAATTCAACACCTGAATCGCTCTAGCTTCAGGGTCCTGCTTTTGGGCTTCATATGCCAGTGCTTTGAAAATTCTGGCTCTCAAGTCCGACTGTACATGTGACTACCTGGGAGTTAAAAAAATATGGTTGCAGGGCGCCTGGGTGGCTCAGTTGGTTAGGTGTCCGACTTCAGCTCAGATCATGATCTCACAGTTTGTGAGTTCGAGCTCCGTGTCGGGCTTTGTGCTGACTCCTCACAGCCTAGAGCCTGCTTCGGATTCTATGTCTTCCTCTCTCTCTGCCCCTCCCCTGCTCGAACTCTGTCTCTATCTCTTAAAAATAAATAATAAACATGTAAAAAATATGGTTACCATTCTCCCACTGTTGAGGATTCTGATTTAATTCCGACTTGGGGCATTGGGACATTTAAATCTATCCCCACTTCCTATGCCCACCGATGTGTGGTCAAAATTGAAAATCATTGCTCTGAAAAGCATGAGATAAACATGGAGCCGGTCAGGCAGCTTTGTTCGGGGGCGACTTCAGGCAGGGCTCGCTGGGAAAGGCTTTGATGATGGAGCATCATGGCCTCCTTGGATGAACACACACTCCAGAGAGGAGAGGGCTCTTGGTAGGACGTCTCCCTAAAAGGCGAGACTTGATGTTACTCATCTGCAGTATGGCATTGCCTAGCTGGGATCCTAGAGTCTTAGGGCTTAGGGTGAACTTAGAGATTCTCACTGAGGTCCAAAGAAGTTAGACAACTTGCCCAAGCCCACACAGTGAGCAAGAGGCAGACACACAGACCAAGACAGTGAATGAGAAGCTGAAAGTAGACTGACCGATGGGCCCAGCTCCAGATTTATCACTCTGGCGGTGTGGCTCTGGAAAGTCACCGTACCTCGCTGAGCCTCCAGTTCTTCATCAGGATGCTGTATCTACTCTCTGGGGTTCCGCGAGTGGAAGGGAAATTGTGTTTGCGACGTGATTAGCATACTGCTTGGCACAGGATAGGTGCTCAGATCTTTCTGTGGTTGACTAAAGCAGAATAGAGAATATAGACAAAGGCAAAATGGTGCCCAAGAGGTCATCCTGGGTAGGTGGTAGCATTACAAAGGACCTGGGGCCAGTGGAGAAGGAACCCAAGTGATCCTGTGGTTGGGAGCTGGTAGGGGAAGGGTGGCTGACTTGAGGTCTGTGTGTGGCCAGGGTTAGGGCGCCTCTGCTTCGGCAGGGTTGGGTTGATAGGACAGCGGCTGCATCAGTGTTCCTATTGTACCAGGAATAACACATCAGGTGACACCTGGCATTCGGGAAGGGACCACATCCTTGGATCCCTGCTGGGGTAAAAGGAGTCATTCAATCTATGCTTATTGCATTGAATGGAAGACCGAGTTATCTTTTGAGGATTGGGAGGTCCGTTCCCAGGAATGCCGATGTCTGTGGGAGAAGATGAGATTTACTGACTTGAAGCGTGGGAATCAGGCTCTGATAGAGGACTGAATGAGAAGGTGCAGGTGAAGTGTTCAGGACTCGGAAGGCCCAATGCACGTTAGCTCACAACAGACATAGAGTACTGAACACTTTTATCCAGCCTGGGTTCAAATGCTGGCTTAGCTCAGTAATTTTGGACTTTCCCTCATCTGTAAAATGGGCTCTTAGTACAATCCCACCGTATTGTGAAGGAAATTGAGCTCAAGTGTCTGACAGAAGGTAAGTGCACGGGAAATGGCTACCCCAAGACGGGTGTTGAAGTCTGGGCTATGTGGGATGGCAAGTGTGCCCCCACGCCTGATGTGAGCCAGAGGGGTCTGGTGAGCAGGGCAGGGATGGAGATTGCTGTCCAAATAGAACAGTATTCAGCCACCCCAGACTTTACATCTCAATTCTAGTTACCTTTCTATGTCCTGCACTGATGGGGTGAAAATCCCCGCATGCCGGCTGGACAGTTTTGTAGCATAAGGTACTAGGGGAATTTTACTTTCTTTTGGAGAAACTCTATCTCCTGGAAAAAGGAAGCTCATTGGAGACTCAGGCATTATAAGCGCAGAATTATTGACACCTGTTTGTAAACCGCTTATGGAAGGGATTTTAGCTTCCTTTGTCCACTTCTGCTCAGGACTCTCAGAGGAAGAAACTGAGACCCACAGAAATGAAGTGGTTTGTTGGCCCAAGGCCTTGGAATTTGCTAGGTTGCAGACGTGGGCCTGGAGCACAAGTCTGCTGACTCTGGATCCACTGTTCCTACAATTCTACCCTTGGGTGTTGTTTTTGTTATTGTTGTTGTTGTTATTATTATTATTATGCTTGTGGAGGTGAGTGTGAGCAATATGAATAGGGATGGTAGTCAAAATACTTAACAATTAGTTAGTTTTGTCTTTTTGCTCCCAAGTTCCTAGAGATGGAGAGTCCTTTTGAGAGCTTATCGAAAATGTTATTTTTGGTAGGCTGGGTTAGATGACTTTTTTCTCCTCTGGAGACCGGCCATTGTGACTTTCGTAGATCTTTGTTGTTGTTTTTTTTCTAATTTTTTAAATGTTTTATTTGTTTTTAAGAGAGAGAGTGTGTGTGAACAGGAGAGGGTCAGAGAGAGAGAGAGAGAGAGAGAGAGACAAAATCTGAAGACAGGCTCCAGGCTCCGAGCTGTCAGCACAGAGCCCGATGCGGGGCTTGAACCCACAAAATGTGAGATCATGACCTGAGCCAAAGTCGGACACTCAACCGACTGAGCCACCCAGGCACCCCGATATTTGGTTTAAATAAGTTTAGGGTCAATAATTCATTTCTTTCTGTAAGTGTAAAAAATGTTTTGTCCTCCTCACTCGCCGGAATGAGTGCCCACTGAATGGAGGAGAGCACAGAAGGGCACCCGTACATCCACAGGGTTCCCGCTGGGAGGGAAATTTTGAGTCCAGAATTTTGGAGGAGAGCCTTATCCTCCTGTAATCCATGTCTGATTTTACCTGTGACTGTTAGCAGGAAACATCATATTCTGTGTGACCATTTTTGATAATATGGTCTCAGCCTAACTCTCTGGAAAATGGAAAGAGAGGCTGAGTTGAACACTTTGAATTCTTGCCAATTTCTATTTTTGTGAGAGGCAGTGAGGCACAGTGTTAGAGAGTCCTGGGTTAAATTCTGGCTCTGTCAAGCGCTAACACAGGTCTCTCTGGCTTCTCTCTCTTTTTCAGGAATGTTGGATATGTCACTTAACCGCAGAGTCTTCTAATTCATAGAAGACACTCAGTAGATCCCTCCTTGTCTCCTGTTCCCTCATTTGACCAGAGTGGCATATTTTGGGGACTTCACCATTTTTGTAAGAGTCATCATAACTTGCAACAAATCAGTTGCTACTTTGCCTTCAAGTACACAGAGCACTAGACGCATTTTAAAGATCCCAAGAGGTTAACCCTAGATCTTAATCTAGAAAGAGAATTAAATGAACAGGTTAACATCGATCGATCTAATTATTAAGATTCTGAAGCTTTCAATACCAATTTATTAAGTTACATCTATTAAATACATTAACGCATACAACATGGCATTCACAGTGATTAGAATTTGCACAGTAGTGCCGGGAGACATAAGATGCTTACCAGTTAAGTACGTGTCCAACGACATACAATATGCACTTTACGTTGGGGTTGTGACGTTTTAACATAAAACATAAAATCAGTGAAAGCACATGGGGTTTATCAGTAAAACCACATAAATATCTGCATTTGTTCAATCTGTATGCCCCTGGAACAAAAGTGGGGGAAGTTACGTGTTTTAATGACTTTGGGAATAAAGTCATTTGATTACGTTCAGGTACTTTATTAGCTCCATATCATGTTTCTCCTTCCTCCTGAAGCCTTGCAACAGGAGAGTGGCACTTGCCTGTCATGTTCCCTCTTGTCTTGCTCTGTCACACTGTCACATGACAAATACTAAAAAAAAAAAAAAAACCAACAACAATAGAAAACCAAAAAGCAAAAAAACAAAAAACAACTGATTCATGGATGAAATGGAAAGGCTGTTGGGCTGTGATTTCTAGCTCAGTACTGCTACCAGTTACTGTCTGACTTTGGGCCATTTATGTTACCGTCCTGAGCCTACGTTTCTTCTTTACTAAAATGATGCAACTTGGAGTAGATAAACTCTGCAGATTCCCTTGGTTCTACAATTCCATGGCATTCTCTATTGATCAAGACGATTAAACAGTCACTTTGTGTTGGACACTCTCTGAACAAGTGGGAAATGGCAGCCACTTGTAGGCTGGGAGCCACTGAACTCTTGACAAGACCTGCCAGGTTCCTAATGATCCAATAGAACACACAGAAGTCAGTTTAAAAATGGCCAGGTTAAAAAAAATACAAATGGCCACATAATCACAGATTTGGAAAAGACCTCAGACATCCTTTGGCTGGATCCCTCCTCCCACCTCGATGATGGAAATGGTTTCTACAAAATCTTTGAGATAAGCCCCTTGGTTGAATACATCTAGGATCTGAGAAATCACTATTTGGGGACATTCTATTTTGGGGGTAGATAGTTTCTTTGGGTATCCAGCCAGAAATGATGAGTCTGTAAACTGCAATTTCTTAGCCCTAGCTTTTTCCTTTAAGGATACAGGGATAAAGCACTCCCCCCATCATTTCTACATCACCTTCGGTATTTGATAATATTTCTCTTGTCTTCCAATAATTTCTCCTCCAGTTATTAAAACACTTCCTATTTGCTGAGAGCAGACGGTAACTGGATGAGCCCAAGATTATGATTCAGGAAGACAGAAGCCAGCGATGGTTTCTGCCATGAACTTATGGTTTGACCCTGAACAAATAACTTCTGTCTGGGCTGGTACAATATTTTCTTCTTAAAATGGGGCGATGGAAGGGGTGGGGGGCAAATTCTTCTCAGAGCTCAGAAGCTGTAAATATGGTTGTCAGCGTGGGGCAGGGCAGAGATGTGACTGCTCTGCCCCACACTCTCTTTCACCATTAGAGCAAAAAAATTCAGGGGTTAACAGTCGGCTGAATCCTCTCCAGGCCCAGCTGCCAATATGATGCAATAGCTGTTACTATCCAGGACAGTGGTGCATGCTTAAGAAAAATAAATTCTGCTAAACGTGGCAAAACAATTTCAAGACTCCGAGCCCTAGAAGAGCAAGACATGGTGAGGCAAGAGAGACTACTGCATGTGTTTTGCAAGGTGCAGAGTAAAACAAACAATCCTGTCCTGAAGAATGAACCTCCAGTGTCGCAATCATGGGAACACGATTGGGAAAGGACTGGGGAAAATACCTTGCAAGAGAATGTTGGCAATGGACACGCCTCATGCACACGGAGCGAGCCAAACTTTTATAATCCAGAGGGGTTATTGACGAGCATGAAGGCAGACTTCCTCTGGGATGACGTAGCTTGAATTGAAATGGAGCCAAGGGCCCTGGTATGCCCTGTTATTGAACTGAACCAGACACTTTTCAGGATGTGAAAGTCCCACTGTACCTTAGTCAAAACGTTTAGGAATTTGAGTAGCTTATGCAGTGTCGTTCTGCCAAATAGATCTAAACCATGCTAGGGCCAAAATGCTAGGGATCCCATGCATTCTGAGCATGGATCCTGTATTTTCGGAAGCACACGGTCTTTTCAAAGCACCCCTGGCTCGTCCACACGTTCTAATATTTTCAAGGATGTTGGTGGCCAAATTCAAGTCCGGCAGATGATAACCTCTCTCCATGTATGGCTTATCATGGAATCTACCAGAGGAAAATGGTATTTTCATTTTGTCCCCCTTTATTAACAGAAAACTCTCTTTGAGAAGCTATTAAAAAAACACTTAGTGTAAACACAAATCATTTTGTTAATGATCATCCTTCATCAGATGGCACCCATTTTCCTAATGAGAAAATATCCACGTGCCTAAAGTCAGCTAATTAATTAGCTAATACTGCCAATATAAATGAATAAATGAAAGGGTCTGCAGACAATGGAGGTGCTGAGCAGTTAGAATGAACACGTCTGAGACTAAAATAATTTCTCTTTGTGTCCCTAGGCGAGTAGGCACTCAGTAAATGTGGAATTGATTTGAATTCAGCCTTTTGAGACACAATGAACCAGCAAAGCATTTTCCTCCAAATTAACTATTTTCTAAAGCACATAAGCATGTGCCTTCTTCCCTTGCAAATCTCTGAATGCATCCCATTTACTCTTCTTAGGGGATCATCTCATGTTCTTAAGCATTCTCTCACCTCATTTTTAAAACTAGTGCATTAATTTCTGCCACGGAGTTAATGCCTAGGAAACAGAAGTTTTGACTTGAGTCCTACTAGAAATGGTCAGCGGGGCCTTTCTGAGCGGTACAAAATATAGGGATTTAACAAATTCAGCAGTGAAAACTTCAGCACAATACACTCTTCAACAAACAAGCTTATGACAGGCACAAAAATAGATACGTGACGGGGATTTTGACCAGAAGCGGTTAAGTCTTTTGAATAGTAGGAAACTTCTATTTCTTGGATGAACTTCCAAATGCACCAGATCTCCTAAGGCGTCCTGAGCAGGACTGAAGATCCTGGGTAACAAGGATTTCTTTTAGTGGAGAAGAAGGTCCATTCTGGCCTTTTCCATGCAAATCCCCTCCTGCACCCCACATTGCTTGGGCACTCCTGCAAATGACGGCAGGGCATTTTATTTTCTCCATGGGGTGTGAGTTCTGATCTTGGAGCCAGACTAGAGGTATTGATACCATTATCTTGATCTGCCAGCTAACATTGTTCTCGGGGTAGGTTGACGGAGCTTCGTCTCATCAAGCTAGTTTTGCAGTTACTGAGAAACCTTTCCTTTCTGCTTTAAGTAAAGGGTAATTCCTCCCTCTGAGATGCCCTTTCCCTGAGGCCATCTGTTGTCCCCACCCACTCTCTTTTAGGACTCTCAGGCTTCACTTCCTTCATGAAGGCTCTTTTGAATCAGGTGGAGAGGACCACACCCTTCCCTCTGCTCCGCTGGGCTCTGTGCCTGTGGTTGTGGGAAACTGAAGCCTTTAGAGCCTCAATCTCCCAACTGAGAAACCAAAAATCAATGTTTATTTAATTATAACTTGACCAATATTGATCGAGTACTGCCACACCACTCATCCTGCTCAGAAACCCCATCACACATCTCAGTGCCTCTGAAGTTTCCTGGCAAGAAGGGTGAGAATGATTTTGGTGCCAAGTTTCCTTTTATATCTATTCATGACTCGTCCTACAATAGGCAGCATTTACACCAGGGACCAAGGTGCTGGAGGTGGCTCCCCGGGGTCATACTCACACTTCGCAGAGTGATGGCACTCGTGCGTTGGATCCCCATGAGCTCATCTGATCCTGGGAGACAAACTGGTAGATGCCTGCTTGACAGACAAGTAGACTGAGGCTAATAGAGCAGAAAGGCCTCTCCTAGCCTCGGCATATTAGTGCAGGAAAATCCTAGAGTTTTGAGGGTAGGGACCAGTGAGGGGCAGGAAGGACCTTTTTAATGTCCAGCCTCTCTTCCAGGGGAGAAGCCTGGGCTGGGCTGATTAGCTAATCCCATATTTAAATCCCTTGACCATTCAGAGAGAAAAAACACCTATATAACACTCTGCCTATCAAACTGTGAATCAAACCTCAAGGGATAGCTAAGTGAACTTGTCTAGATTTGGCGATTGGCATTTTAAGTTCCAGAGAATAAGTCTTCTGTCTCTTGGCGTCCAACACACTTGTTGCATAGTTGGTCTAGTTGGCGAGACATCTGTCTTCAAGTTTCTGGAGTGACCTAATCAGCTGGATATCTTACATAGTCAGGAGAGTCCAGAAATTTTACATACAGTGTCAGGCCTTGCAGTTACTCCTTGGAGTACGTTGGGTGGTATTGGACCTGGAGCCACGTACTGGTAATCATTTCAGTTTCCAGTAGAGTCTGTTTTGTTTTTCATAGTATCTTCTGAGTTCAGGGAGTGCCCAGAACAGGAAAGGTGCTTAAGAAAACTGTGCCAAATAAATGCAATTGTTGAATTTTTGGTATGCATGTGGAACTCATACTTGCTTTTCTAGAGCTTTGGATTTTGTTCATGGTTCCTGAACTGAAGCGAATGTTTCATGATCAAATCGCACAATGATAGGACCCACTGGGGACAAATGTGTAGTATGAAAGAGTGGAAATGTTCTGAGATCTCCATTCATTGGGTGATCGGTGTTCCAATGTTTAGAAACTCATTTTTCCAGGCAATCATGATCACGTCTCTTCTATTCTACCTTTGTCTGGTTGTGATTTTCACCCATTAGGCATATAAAGTAGGAAATTTCGGGCCTCAGATTTCATAGCTAAACCATTCTTTCTGTGGAATGCTCAAAAAAAAAACCCCACCTCTTTTTAAAAATAATTACATATAAGGGAAGAAAATTAGGAACTTGGAGGCAGAGGACCTTCACCCAAGGATGTCCGCCTTGCCCCTATAGCAAGAAGGCTCCAAAGAAAGTTTTATCTTCTTTTGTGTAATCCACCAAAGAGATGTCACTGACATTGACCATCAGTTTGTCCCCTTCCTGTAGGGAAAACATGGCCCCTAGGTAGATGGGCTGGAACCAGTTGCTACCTACTTCGCACACTGACTTGGTCCCCATTAGGAGCTGGGTCGGCTCCGGGTAGCTGTCTGTTACCTTGGTGATTACTACGATGATGGAGTCTGGCTTGTTCAGTCGGCTCCCTTGGCGGATTTCGCCACACTCAGACGTGGTCCCTCGGAACGTGACCTGGGAGTAAACAAAGTAGTCTCCAGACTCTGGGATCACCAGGAATTTATTTGTATAGTTCATCCGGTTCTTGGTGAAGGCCAAACCAAGTTCATGTTCCCAGTGCAGAGCTGGGAACTGATTTTTCAAGGTCTGTGTGGGACTTTGTCTCACAACTGCAGAGACAAAAAAGAGGTTTAATTTGCTTGTGTCAGAACTTGTGGGCTTTGCCAGAAAGAGTCTCCTATTATTTGCAGAGTATAGTGATTGAACAAAACCGACGGCTAACAAGCTCCTTCAGGAGGGACGAGGGGAGGAGATGTAAGTGGACAGACTTTTGTTCAGAGAAGAGCATCTCAGGGCACGTTACTTTGACTCTCTGCACCCGAGTTTTCTTTCCTGATAACGTAGAATTTTACATGAGCCCCATGATCCTGGAAAACGGTGAAGGTTAAGAAACCCCACTCTTTTGGGTTTCGGAAAAGTGTCTCCTTGCAAAGAACTTCTCCAAATGGCTGAGATAAAACTGGTGGGTGCCCCCTTGTGCATCTCTGACAAGACCAGACTCTACATCCTCCAAATCCCTACTCTCTGTCTCATAAATGATTAGCTCAACTGTTTTGTCCCCACTGATCCACTGGAATATACTGCTTGTTAACCAAACTTTGGTTACGCTTCTCTCCTTCCTCCAGGTCCTTGAGCTTTGGCCTGGCCCTCAGCCTGGGCCAGCATATAGTCTTTCCTGAGACTAGGCTGCCCTCGGGGTAAACCTCGGACTAACCTCAGACACATGCCAGCCTTCATCCCACCTCCTCACACGTGGTTGGTTCTAGCTTTGTTTACTCTTTTCTGTAAAAGAAAACCCCTTTCCACTTAACCCAAGACACTTGCAGGCCTTATGGCCAGAGCATTCTTTTTATTGAGAGTGATCTTCCCTCTCCCTTCTCCAAACCCTGCAATAATCTTTTGGCACAAACTCTCTCTTTACTAAGGATTGCTTTTTCACTTGACATCTCTTTCATTTAAAAAAAAAAAGGACATAAAAACACCTGTAAAAAGGATAAAAAGGGATGGCATGGATAAAATACCTAGCTTTTAGCAATACGCTCTAAACTGCTTTCACATTGATTTTGTTTCAGACCTACTGTCTCACAGAGAGCGCAGGTGCTTCCTACAGCTCCCCTGCAATGCTATGGTCCAAAGTTACATGAGACGTGGGCAATGATTAATAAAAAATTAACATGCAGGGCAGATATTGGAACAAGAGATCCAGAACATTTTGGAAATGTTTCTCTGACACCAGCAGGGCCAAAATATAAGCCGACATAATTGACTGGTAGAGTGGAAGTGGCTGGGGCTTTGGGTCATGGAACTCAGTTCCAGTTCTGGCTCTACGGCACATGAAGTTATTTATCAGTCGTGTAGGTCCCTTCTCTCTAAGTCTTGATTTCCTGTCTGTGAACTGGAGATAAAGCCCCTTCAGTGCCTTGTTTGGAAGATCAAGTGAACAAAAGAGACATAGCCGTTTTTCTCCCTGTGGCTGGATAGGGCAAGTACTCAACACTTATTTTCTTTCCCCAAATGAACAAGTATCTTCCATTTTGACAGATTAAATAATAAGCTTATTCCATACACCTTATATATTTTGACATGTTCTTATGTTTGCATTACTACAAGTACACATGATATCCTCAGACATATAAATGAATGCTTTTATGAAGTATGTGCACAGCACACACACAAAAAAATGAGATAAGACCAAGTCATTGATTTCAAATAAAATGATCTTCTTTAAAATGAATACTTTTTAGAAAAATAAAGACATAGTTTAATTTCCTATGAGTGCTTTCGAAATCCGTAACAATCACCAATGTGTGCTATGAGCATCTTGGGGATAGGTTATGTTTAATGAAATATTTAGCAACTTTCACACCTGGTGGCTGACTAGAAATTTGGTCCCTGGATTTTTCTAAAGCCCTTTTTCCGATGCTGACTGGACTGTGGTTTGTTTTGTACAACGAAACATGTTCAGGACGCGTGAGTTCTTTCTGGCTCTTGCACTCAATGGTCCCTAGAGAGTTTGGTCGCCTCTGTGTAAACTCTGTCAAAGGCATTTTTATTACTCACTTCTGGTCATCTCCCTTCCCACTGTGGGTGATACAGCAGATTAAAAAAGTCCTCTTGGATGATGCAGAGACAAAAATCATTTAGTCTCTAGACAAAGCATGTTTTGTTAAAATGGTATGCAACTAGCTACGTCAATATGGCAGCAAGGGGGAGCTGGGTGGGGGGGAGGTACGTTGTAATGCAGACAGTGCAGGTCTAAGAGTCAAACTCAAATGGCAGCTTTTACTAGTCATGCCTGTGACTTGGGACAAGTGATTTTACTTGTCAGAGCCTCAGTGCCCCCCTCGTTGGGCTGAAATGAAGATCAAATGAGATCATGGTGTAAAATGCCTACCACAGTGCCTAGTACACATTAGGAGCTCGGTAGAACCTAGTTACCTCTCCCCGCATCCCCCTGGTCCCCCATTCAGTAGGAAGAGGGGTGACATGTCCACACTCTGCTGTTAGGAAAATCCTGCTCAGTTTGTTGAAACTGTCCCATTCTGAAAGGCAAGTGGTAAGTGACTGGTGACTTGGCATCTCTCTGGTCCTAATCCTCACTCAGAACTCACCACAAACACTTTCCTCTTGGGCAAACAGTAAGATACATGTCTTGGGCCATAGGGATATCCCCCTGTGGGTTGCAAATTTTTCTTATAGGTCAGGAGAGTACACTTGCTTTTAATTCTCTAGTTTTTCAATGGGGTTTTTATACATATTTGTGCCTGGTCTTGTTCTTTTCCCTGGAGTCTTTGAGGTATATGCCACTCTGGGCATCAGATGCCAGCAATTTCAACACTAGACTTGGGAAACTGATATTGGTGATATTATGAGGCTGTTGTTAATCTCTTCACATCAACAAAAGTTCTTTGGAAACATCTTCCTTGAATGTAAATGGCCAATCACTTCATCTTGAATAGGGTATAGATAGTCTTGATAAGTTATACAACTCAGAGGATCTTTTATCTTTGACCAGATACAAAATTATGTGAATCTCTGAGTCTGAGGGAAGCCATTTCTGAGTGACTGAGGGTGTGAATGAAAGAAAGACAGAACGGAAAGGAAGAGGGCTGATAGAATCTGAAAGAAAATGCCCAAGGGGCACGGACCTTTGGACCTCTTAAGGGACAGAGACATCTGAAAACCCTCAACTGAGAGGAGAAGTCTGTAACCAACGTGTGTGGTTTTGGGTTTGAAGCTCCTAGAATGACTTTTGGCAAGCCCTCTGAAAGAAATCTTGGGCCCATGACTCATGCATGATCCCCTGGAAAAATACCTGTCAGGTGTGCCCTTGGCTTGTCCCCACCAGCTCCAGGAAATGCATCTGTAAGGAAAGGAGAAAGATGCTTTGTGTGAGTCAGAGGGTGACCAGAGTGAAGACAGTACTTTTGGAGTTGCATGGTGCTGCCGCTGGAGAGAAACATTACTCTCCCTCCGCTTGGACCATTGTAGATTCTTATTGTTTCTCCAGGGACAGAGAGGCCTCAGGAGAAAGAGTCTTGAACACAAATGAATCTTGGCTCATAGCTTTGGGCAATTTTCTAACCTGTCCAAGACTCTGTTTCCTCATCTGTAAGATGGGCACATCAATTCCTATCATGAATGGAGAGTGCTGAGCATGATTCCTGGCACACGGTCAAGGCTCAGTAAACTCACATGGCTCTTTCCTCCCTGCTACCGCTTTAGGGGGAGCAAGTGGACCTTATGCAAGGTCCCTTTAAGCATACCCATTGATGGGTGTCCTAACAAATGGGATAGGGAGTGGGTGGGGCATTGTTCTAACACTTTTATAAGAAATTACTTATTTAATCCACACTAACCTGACAAGGTAGGTACCATTTTAACCATGCTTATAGATGAGTAAACTGAGGCAGAGGCCATTAACTCCAAAGGCCATGGACTCCAAAGGCCATGGACTCCAAAGGCCATGAACTTGGCCACAACACCATTTTGCCTTTTTAGTAACCAGGGAGGAACCTCACTTCTCCTGTAGGTTTACATCCCTTTGAACCTCCTACATATCCAAACTATGAGATAATGCCCCATTTTCAACAAGAAAAGGGATCAGATATGAACACACTTACAAGCTCGTTGATGTGAAGGTCCAAACTCCCGCCCTTTTGGAATCTATTGGGAAAGAAAGATATGATTCAGACCACCTGTGATCCTTTTGTCTCCCAACAGCTGCCCATACCCAGGGTATGGTTAAGATGCTGCTGCCACCCAGCCTGGGCACTCTGGGATAAGGGACAAGGCAATGAGAACACTTGATTGATGAGAATCTTGTGGCCAAGCGCCCCCCTTTCCTCCCCTAGCAGCCTGATGACCTCCTCTCTCCTACAACGTTGAAGTTCTGTCCTGAGAGCTTTCCCTGTTCTAGTCTAGGACACTCTGACATCTGTCTTGGCTTATATTATTTGAACAAATGGTGACACTTGTTTCATTTTCTGTCTTCCACCATGATCTAAAAATTGGAACTATTTTTAAATTTTTTAAAGTTTATTTATCTATTTTGAGAGAGAGAGACAGAGAAAGAGAGTGAGAAAGCAAGTGAGAGAGAGTGAGAGAAAGAAAGAGTGGGGTAAGGGTAGACAGAGAGAGAAAAGTAGAATCCCAAGCAGGCTCCATACTGTCAGTGCAAGCCCAATGTGGGGCTCAAACTCACGAATTGTGACATCATGACCTGAGCTGAAATCAAGCATCAGACGCTTAACCAACTGAACCACTCAGACATCCCCAAAATTGGAACTATTTTTAAAAAATGATCTAGAAAAAGAAATAAGGGCTCTATTGTCCTTCCCATCAGCCCCATTTCCAAATTACTCAAAGAAATTTGCATCCTTGTGATCGTAGTTTGTCAGTCATTTCAGATACCACATGGGAGTGAAAGAGTAACTGCTTTGGAGGCAGACAGACCCGAACTTGAATCAACAGTCAACACTGATTAAACAATCTGATCTCAAACATATGATCTTTCCTCTATGAGCTCTGGTGTCCCCATTGGTAAAATGGGAATAATAACATTCCCAGCCTCAAATTACTCCCAGGTTGGAGATGAAAACCCAATCAGAAAGTGTAGGAACCAGAGAAAGGAACGCATGGTAAATGAAGGAATCACCGCTCACGTCTCTGAACGTTAAGCTCAGGGGCAAAATTAAGTCCTTGGCTTAAGGAAAAAAATCAGCATTTTACATTTTACAGTTTCCAAAAAACCTTCTCTGATATGATATTGACTCACCTTGGAGTCTTCTGATTGGGTTCTTGTAGCTACATAGTCCCCACGGACAGAGAGCCTTGTGTAACCAGGTTTACATCTGAGAATCTGTGTGTGTGTGAGATTGGACTTGTGAACAAAGAATCGTGGGTTCATGTGGGTGTAACAGAAGATGGCTCCAGCAGTGGGGGAGGGTAGGAACGGTTGTGTTTTGTGTGTCTCCATGTGGCCGTGGCAGGTGAGACGTGCACATGTGTATGTGGTCATGTGAGTGTAGCTGTGTGATTGCTGAACAGGTCTTTGAGCAGGTCTGTGATAACAGTGACCTTGTTAGAGCCCAGACTGCGGGCTCTTTTTATCCCCAAGCCATACTATCTGACCTCCGCTGGAAGGCTTCTTGAGGACAGAGATCCTGTCTTTGAATAACTGAATCTATTGTTTCTCCATGGTCTGCTTCCTAATTCTGACAGTGGTACTGTGACTGCTTCCCCTATTACCAACCTTGAAATTTGCTACTTTCTTCTTCCAGCAAACCCAAGCTCCATTTTGCAGCGGGTCTCACTTGTGCCGCCCTCCAGGCCTTAACATGCTGTTCTCCTGGATTCTCCTGTGAGCCTCTTAACTGGTCCATTTGCACATGGTTCTAGTCTTCTTGAAATCACCTTGCCTGCTCTCAGGCAAGCATCTTTCTAAAGCATCACTGTACTGGGACGCAATTCTGTTCAGACACCTTCAGGGGCTCCCCATGGTCTTCAAGGCACAGGCCCAACGACTTCTCTTGGCATTCAAGGTCCCAGTTGACCCCTCCATTCTTGTGACCTGCTCTTTACTCCTCTCCAAGTCCTCTGTGCTCCGGCTATGAGAGGCAGCCACAGTGAGTGACTCAAAGGGCCTGAACAATGCAGTAAGTGTAGCCACTCCCTGTTGGATGACTAGTGGCACGGAACAATGCTTAGCCCTTCACATACATTATCTCCTTCCACTTTGCAATGACTCTTAAGGTAGATGCTATTCATGTCCTTATTTGAAAATGGGGCTCAGTCAAGTTAAGTAACTCACCCAGTGCCCCACACCTGGAAAGTGGAGAAGTAGGATTTTAACCCAGGCCAATCAACTCCAGAATCCCTAGCCCTAGGCTGTTGAACCTTCCCACTTCCGGACAAGGTCCCTCTCTGGTGAGGTGGGTGGATAAGTACCAGCAGTTCCATGCACTGTGAGACTAGGGGAAGCACGGAGTTCAGAAAACAGGAACCTGGCCCAGAAATGGGGCAATCAGGGGAAATTACGTCTGAAATAAGTGTTACAGGTCCCACAGGTAGTAGCCAGGTGATAAAAAGTAATGACCATTCCAGAAGAGGCCAACAGCTTGTGAGAGAGTAAGGAGGCCCAGCAGAGCATGGGAGCAACCGGGAAGCTACAAGGATTTTTGCTGCCAAATGAACCTATTATATACATTTAGCATAGAGGTGTGAGGAGAGTGGCTTTGGAAAACCTAAACCCAGTTGATGTGACTACTTGTCTGGCATCAATAACTTTGATGGTCTGGGGTGGGGGAGCGGAGAGGCAGCCTAGAAATGAGCTCATTCTGTAGCCTGTTTCCTTATTTGCTGTTGTCAGAGCTGATAAAGAATCGATCTCTGACGAGGCAGAAAACTGAAGGTGAACTCAGAGAGAATCAGGGAGAGCACGGTTGCGTCCTCTTGTATACGAAATGATACTGCCCTGGGTGGTCTTCTGTTTCATTCAGTTCTCTGCTGAGAAATCTTCCTGAACATCTGCTTATTTTTTTCTAAGCAGATGATCTGCCAAGAGATTGGAACATTTCCTTTTGGCTCAGAGTCTCATCGCCATCAGTCTGTATCTGCAATGTGAATGCATTTCCCTATTGGCTCTGCTGGATTTCTAGAACTTGGGCACATGTTTATTCTCATGGATGGCTGGACGTGGTTGGGTTTCAGTGACCTAGAATCCGCTGTCCATCTGGAACCTGTGACAGGGCCAGTTGGCAGATGTTGAAGACCTCAACAGTCCAAGAATCTCCAAGAACATCAGCTGCGACTCTTTTTCCAAGAACACCTAAAGCCTTCCACTGCTGCTTCTCTTAATAGTAATGCTATCAGGGGAGAAAGAATTTTTTGTGATGGGAAGCAGGAATAAATGAAGAGGAGATTTGGGACAAAGAACTGGAGGGTCATTTGGGAAAAGGTTTGTGCATCTGAGCTGGTTCCATGTGGGATCTCAAGATGGCTGCCCACAACACCAGACCCGGATAATTCCCTAGTATCCTCCAACCCTGACTTGTCTCCATCACTTCTGGGTTACTCCGGGACACCAGGGAGACATTAGCTTCTGAGGGAGGCATCATTATCTTCCAAATCTGAATAGGCACAGAGTCCAAGAGCATCCCAGGGGAATGTGATTTATTCTCTCATAAATGCCTTCTCACACCACTGGCTGAGGACCAGGACCCCATTGCTTTCTCTTCCTAAGCGTTTATCACTCCCTGAAGTGATATTATTATTTCTGTGCTAATTGCTTTTTGCTCTCCAGTGCAATTCCAGCTGTCTGTGGGCAATGACCTGCTCCATCTGTCTCTTGCTCACCACCAGATTCCTGGTGCCTCAGACAGTGCCTGCCACTTCCGCTGGATTATCCAAAAAACAAAATATGCTGTTGGTCAGATGTCAGAAAGATAGGAAGAAAAGAGAGCCAAGAGATGGAGCAAGGTTTAGGTTCTGTGACTTTAGCCTGAGTTTTGCAATCCAAAAAACTAAGAAAGAGACCCTTTTATTTTAGAACACATGCCAAGATTTGAGTTCAAGAATTGGGTGGCCACCATCTTTTAGTCTTGGAGCCTCCGAAGGTTTCCATCATGCTCTGCTGACAGCACTGTCATGGCTCCAGAAGTGTGTGTTGAAGGTTGTGAGTTTTGGCCAGGAGTCAGAGGCAGAAAAGGCAAATGTGTTTGCCCTTGGGGATTCGTATTAATGAAAAGTGGGACACTTGTGGCCACCAGCATTTATGACCCCAAGCAAAGCAAGCTGGTGCTTTTCACTCCTTAGTTTCTATAGGTCAGTGGATTTCCCCCCCCTCATTTGATTTTCTTTCTTTTCTTCCTCTCCTCACTTTTTTTTCTTTGTATGCTGATTGGTAATCCCTGACACAAACTAACCATGACCTATTGCTATAAGCATTTTTGGAATTATTCTAATACTCCAACCAGGGAGAGAAGGATGGAGGAAGGAAGACAACTTTCTAGTTGAGTGCTCTGGGATAGGAGGTCCTGTGTTGGTGTTTATGTGTGCATCTTGTCTACCACTCCAGTTACTCTCAAAGAAGGATGTTACTTTTTTAAAAAATATTTTTAGTGCTTATTTATTTCTAAAAGAGAGATAGAGTGTGAGTAGGGGAGGAGCAGAGAGAGAAGGAGACACAGAATCCTAAGCAGGCTCCAGGCCCTAAGCTGTGAACACAGAGCCTGATGCAGGGCTCGAACTCACGAACTGTGAGATCATGACCTGGGCTGAAGTTGGACACTTAACCTACTGAGCCACCCAGGCACCCTGAACATTACTTTTTTTTTTTTTTTTTTTTATAACTTTTGTAAGCCAAAGGTCAGAGAGTAAATGGAGGGTCTGGGATCTGAACTCATAGACCAAGTGCAGACCCTGGTGTGGATCAGGAGCCCCTTCAACATTAGCAGAGTACACACCACGGACAATGGAACCTGAAGATAGATGGGTCTGTGAGATTCTCTTATTGGCATTTCCCCAGAAAAATCCCTTGAGTGTATTTTAACTAATGACCCATTTAGCCTTTCTCCCGT
>PJEM01004904.1:101295-128819 GCA_004023845.1 Helogale parvula
TAGCATCTTCCCAGCACTTCTGGGAGAAATATACAGGCAGTTGCCTCCTTGCCTTTTGCGTTTGCTTCTCTCTGTTTGTACTTGCACCGGGCGGGGGGGGGGCGGAGGGGGGGGAGATACATCCAACCTGGAGAACGTTTTATTCCAAGGCTCTTTCAATTCCTTATCCTCCAAGGCACACTGGTCTGGGCTTTACACACACATTCAGAGCGGCACACAGCTGAGAATGTGGTGTTTGCCGCCAAGCAAATGGGGAGATCTCAGCGCTAGTGTTTCACAGCGGTCTGACCTTGGTATGTCACCCAACCTCGGCGAGACCCGGTGTCCCCCTCCATGAAGGCAGGCAATGATTCTTCCCTCCCAGAAGCACCGTGATGTCCAAGAAAGACCACACACATAAAGTGGATTTCCAATTCCTCTTCCCTCTTTCTTTGGGCTCAGTAAAATTTGTGGTACATGTTGTTGGTTCTGCATAACTTCCTCTTAGTTTTATCGCTTCAGTGATAACCCAGAAGCTAGCCTTGTGTCTCTTTATGACCAGCGAGAGAGTTGGACCCATTAAGACCTCTGGAAGGCCTCCTCCTTCTCCTAACAGAAAAAGTTTCCTCCATCCACAGATGCCCTTATGGACTTCTGTCCCTTCCTGTGCAAAGGGCTTGAGGGAATGGAGTATACCCGCCCCTCTCCCCCCATTTCAAAACCCATGCTTGTTACTGCTGTGGGCGGCTGGGCCTCATTAAGGAGACCAGGCTGGGAGGTGACCTGTAACAGCTGGACATTGTGTGGTCTGTCAGGTGGGGACGTGGGGGCTCCTGACACACGCCTGGAGTGATGTGTGTGTTGGTTTTAGCAGGTGAATGAACGGATCCTGGAGTCACCAGTTCCGGGGCTGCTGTGCGTATTTGGGATTCACACCCGCGGCTGGGTCCCCTCCTTCCATGTGATCTCTCTGCCTGACGTTCACAGTCTGACCCCGGGAGGGTGTTGGGCTTCTCTTCCAGGTCTGCCAGGACTTGGTGAGGCCACAGGAGAAGCAGGGCCACTGGCTGCTCCCTGTTTTGCAAGTCCCAGAGCACTTTTATCTCGACCATCTGTTTGTTTTCTCTAGACCACACTGAAAGGGGATTGTCGTTACTGGCCTCGTTTCCAAAGAGGAAGGAGCCCGAGTGAGACAAAAAGGCTCACGCTCAAAGCGGAGCGAGCAGGGAAATCATGTCTGGTGAACACCAGGCAGCAGCTTCCCAACATCCTCTTGCTGAATTCTCACTTCAGGGCTACGTTCAGGGTGTGTTCACCTCCCCATGTTACAGCCCGGGAGTGGATGACTTAGGGAGGTCAGGAACCTTATGCATCCCTTTCCCTCTCTTTCTACCCAGCAAACACTTTGTGCGTGCCTTCTGTGTGCCACAGCTAGGAGCCCCCCGGGGAAAGAAGGAGACTAGCATTAATTGAGCACTTACTATGTGACAGGTACTTTTTAGAGAATCCTTGTCACATCCTCCTGACCGTGCCATGAAGTGAGTGAGTTCTTGAGTTTACACCACGAGTAGAGCAGTGTGGTGTTTAGGAGAAATCTGTGTGGTGTATCTGAATCCCAATGGGCCTGTGGCTTACACTGTCTCAGCCTCCATTTCATCATCTCTAAAATGGAGATAATAGTGGCACTTTCTTTCCTCACTGTGTGGTCTCAAGGACTAACTGAGATGATGCACTTTATAATAATAGCAAATGCCTCATACAGGAGTCATGCCGACAGCAGGCTAAGGACTTTATAGGCAAGACCTCATTTACTCTTCTCAAAACCTTAGATATGAAGAAGCTTAGGATGGTGTCTGGTGCATCATAAGTTGTTAGAGGGTCATAGATGTGATGAGGTGGGAACACGGCCTTCCCTCAAGCTGTGAAACTCTGAGGCCTCAGTTGGCCTCGCTGTGGGGTCCTGTGGGTCTGGACGGAGACCAGGGCTGGGGCGTGTCTCAGGGGCAGGCGTGGAGGGGTGAGGTGAGCAGGGAACAAGGGCTAGGAGTTTTGCAGGGGTTTTCAGGAAGGGGTGGAAGGGAGATTGTAGGGAAGCAAGAAGAATGTGGGGATTCCAGAAGAGTACCTAGAGGGGAAGGACAGGGATAGGGCAGAGGTGCAGTCCAAAGAAGCAATGCCTCTATGGCATCCCTGACAATTTACTGCAGAGTTTTGTGTGCCCCCCAGGCTGGGGCTGGGGCTGAGCCCGCATGGCACGTTCTGCCAGGCCTGGGGTTACAGACCCTGTGGGAGTCAGAGCAGTGGCTGGGGAAGAGGGAGGCCTGGCCTCCGGGCAATTGTGGGCCAGTGTGGGGGCTCATAGACCCAGCTTGAGGGCAATGGAAGCCACTAAGGGCCCCAAGAAAGCCCAGGCCATGATCCAAGGCAGCCAGGTAAAGAATGGGTTGGAGTGTGGGTTGAGGGGGCAAGGCCAGGGTGGAGAAGGAGGCAGAGAGATAGCTCGCAAACATCAGAGAACAAGAAGGTTCCTCCAGGGTCAAAACCCTGCTCTCTGGCCTAGTGATGGCAGATTCCAGAGCGGGCGGGGAAGTTGCCCTGGATGATATAATTTCCATGAGCAGGAAGTTCCCTGGTCATAAAATAATAATAATAATAATAATAATAATACTTGCTATCATTTACTAATCTCTCACCTCCTGCCAGACACCTTAAATACTTTATTTCTATGTGCCCTATGCCACACATACGGAGCCTAAGACCCAGGGAGATTAGGTAATGTGGCCAAGAAGCGTCTAGGCAAGAATTTAAACTGGGTTTTTCCAAGGTGCAAGTCTACCTGGCATTTTCCAGGCATCTAATGAACCTAAAACATTTTACTATCTTTCTATTTTCTTTACAAGTAACATTTGCATTTTGTACAAAAGTGTTTAAGTTTAAAAATGCTTCTCTCTTTCACTTGTTGCCCAGTCGCCCAGGTCCCCAAGCTGGATGGTGTGGGAGTTACTAGACTTTTTTTTTTAATTTTCCTTTTTACATTTATTTATTTTTGAGAGACAGAGAGACAGAGCATGAACAGGGGAGGGACAGAGAGAGAGAGGGAGACACAGAATCTGAAGCAGGCTCCAGGCTCTGAGCTAGCGGTCAGCACAGAGCCCGACATGGGGCTCGAACCCACGAACCGTGAGATCATGACCTGAGTTGAAGTCAGATGCTCAACTGACTCAGCCACCCAGGCGCCCCAGAGCTACTAGACTCTTTTTTGTCCTTTCCCTGAGAGGGTCTATACACTTATAAACACACTCATAAATATAACTATATGTATTTTCTGAAAATGAGTGTCTCCATTCTAAATACTGTTATGTACATCCGTCCCCCTTTAATGATATACGTTGGAGAAATTCTCCATCCTTACATCTAGAGAGATATCTTATTTGTCTTTTAATTTTTAAAATGTGTATTTGTTTTTGAGAGAGAGAGTGCTAGCAGGGTAGGGGCAGACAGAAAAGGAGAGAGACAGAATCTGAAGACAGGCTCCAGGCTCCGATCTGACAGCACAGAGCCCAACACCGGGCTCAAAACCACGAACCTTAGATCCTGACCCGAGTCAGATGATCAACCGACTGAGCCAGCCAGGTGCCCTGAGATGTTTCGTTTAAAAAAAAATTTTTTTTTTTTAGTGTTTTATTTATTTTTGATACAGAGAGAGACAGAGCATGAGAGGGGGAGGGGCAGAGAGAGAAGGAGACACAGAATCCGAAACAGGCTCCAGGCTCTGAGCTAGCTGTCAGCACACAGCCTGATGCGGGGCTCGAACCCACAAACGTGAGATCTGACCTGAGCCGAAGTCGGAGGCTTAACCGACTGAGCCACCCAGGCACCCCTGAGATGTTTCGTTTTAAAAAACAGTGGTAACTGCAGTTTTTTCCCTGCATGGAGCACACACTGATGCTGTATTTATGGACACAACCCCTAAAGTTAGTTATCCCAAATCTTTTCAAATCTGATTTGGATCTCTGTTCTGCAACCTTACCTGGGTTAAGGGTTTTGTCACTTTGAATCTTTCCTTACATAGCCCCTGAAGAGAGAGTCCGGTTTAAAATACATGTATTTTACCAGTTTTGGTAACTGTCTTTGTCGCTACTCATAAAAACCTGGGGCATTCCTACACTCATCGCTCTCGCTTTTCGGGAGCTGCCAGGTGCCTGGCATAGTTGTGGGGATCACCACCAACCGCCACAGTACGGGTGTGTGGGTCTCCCCACATTCCTGCACTCATCTTATTACTGCTGCCAGAGGGTTGACATCCGTATCCTCTTTTGGTAGAAAAGGAAACAAGTTCAAAGAAATGAAACCACATTCCTATTCTTCCCCGGCCAGAGGTGGCTGAGCTGGAATTCAAACCCAGGTGTCTAGGATCCGTGACGTGACATTTCACAGTTCTGCCCACTCATGTGCTCCCGGTGACCTAGTTTGCCCTCCTGAATCCTATCTTCCATCTTTCCTGAGCTGACTATTCTCTGTCAGCTCAGGAGGATCGCTTCTTTGCCCTTCTTGCACCTGTCCTGGGTCCTGCAAGCTGTCTTCTGGGCACTCTTGCTTCCTGACTCTTTTGAGCCTGACTTCCAGTCTGGCCAGTGGGATGGGCGGCAGGGAGCAGAGAGTGACCAGTTCTCCTGCCCTTTTTCCTGTTCCCTCTCTGATGTCTGGCAAAGCGGACTCCACTAAGCCCTCGGCTCCTCCATCCAGCCCTCTCCTACGTTTTCACTCTCTTCGGGTTCCCCTAAAACTGCTCCCTCTATTTGCTCCTTGAGGCCAAGAGGCGATGACCAGCTTCCCACCGTTACTAACCTCACAGCGCTTCTGCTTCTCATTAGCGAGACTCTTCTTTGAACCTTCTCCAAACTCTTTAAACATTCTTCTTTAAACTCTCTTGTTTGAATGGGCTGGGTGTTTCTTTTCAGGACTCCGATTGCTACATGTGCCCCAGCCTCACCCCTGTTTCCCTTTCTTTTCTTCTGACGCACCGAAAAGTTGGAGAGCCTGGCCAAACCGCAGCACTAACCGTCTCTGCATGTCTGCTCTCCAGGGAGATTGGTTTAAAGCTCACAGAATGCAGTATTAGCCTTTTCATTTCTTGAGCACCAGTGATAAGACAGGCACTCACGCCTTCCCTTGGGGGCCTCCCTGGGTAGTGACAGCTCGTGCCTCAAGCTCTCTTCCTGAAGGAGCAAGTCACCGGCTTCTGTGGACCCTGGCATTCTGTCACTAAGGGGTGGTGACTGGCTTCCCATGGCTGCTAACCCCAAGGTGCTAGAATTCTAGATAAAAAACTATGTTCTTTGGCATCTGCCAAAATAAGGGATCTCAAGACCTCGTGTTAGGCAGAGGCTGTTTCCTTATAGAACCCAGGGGAGTTCGGGTTATTGAAGGTGTCTCAACGCCTCCTTCCAGAACAACTGTCTCTTTCTGGCTAAAGAAGGACAGGATCCCAGAATCCTGACTAGATGCTCTGATTTGGCTTCCCAGGAATCAGCTCTGTGGTGGCTTAGGGGTCACCGCCTGACCTCCTGTGCCTTGAATGTCTTCTCTAACACGAGCACCATTACCAGGTCATCTGCATATTTCTATGTTTTCTGAATGATGGCATGTGACTGTGGGCCCTGCGGTATGAGTCAAGGTCTGTTTGCTGACTCTGAGGGGGCAGGGAGAGTTACATATTAGCCATGGCTCGCTCTCTCCTGGTGCTCCTGCCCTGAAGTCAGCCAGCGTTGCTTAGAAGACAGATTTCCAGGTCAACGAATTGAAAAACTTATTTTCTCCTCTGGAATATAATACTTCCGACTGAAATGAAATCAGCCGTCACAGATTATGCAGGAGTACTTATTATTATTATTTTTATAAAAGGGTATGATTTGAATAGCACTTTCTTTAGTCTTTAAGGTTTTTGATGTTCTAGTCCACAGTTGTAAGTTTCCCCTTGGTACCTGTACCCACCCCACTTGGCACCAATGTTCTCCCCACATCTTATCTTCATTTTTGACTCAGCTCCTATACCTTGAGTCCCCAGCAAGATGTGAGAGATAGAGAACCAGGCAAGAGATTCTTTCTTGGGGAGCCTGGGTGGCTCAGTCAGTTAAGCACAGCACTTCAGCTCAGGTCATGATCTCATGGTTCGTGGGTTCAAGCCCCACGTCTGGCTCTGTGCTGACAGCTTAGAGACTGGAACCTGCTTCCGATTGTGTCTTCCCCTCTCTCTGTCCCTTCTCTGTTCCCTCTCTGTCTGTCTGTCTCTCTCTCAAAAATAAACATTAAAAAAAAAAGAAGTTCTTTCTTGAGCATTGAAAAAGATTTCTAAACCCAAGAAAGGGAGTTGACTAAATAGATGATAGCACAGACATATCATACACAGGAATATAACACAACCATCTACATCATCATACTGCTGTGAATTTACTAACAATAAGTTAAATCATGACATATTAGGAGACTCAAAATAATCTGATCTTGTTAAAAACCACAGAATCATATACCCCAAAACATCAGTAGTGGTCACCTCAATGTGGCTATGGGTAATGATAATTATCTTCTTTTCCTTATAGATGTCTTCTAACTTTCCTCAATGACATGTGTTAGTTATGTAATTTAAGTAGGTTTTGGGTTTTTTTTTTAAGCAAAGGAATATTCCCCCAATATTCATCATAGTACACTATGACTATCATGATCTAAAACTATGTTATTGGAGGTTGTTCCCATATAAACATAAAGAGGGACAATTCATCTCCTGGAATTACTGAGGATAGACACCCGATCGGACCTCTCAGCCCCTCCCATGCTATCCCCTTTGCATGGGGAAGTGGGGAGCGGGGTGGGTCAAGGGGGTCTGTCCATGGCTGGCAGGTGCATGCAGCAGGTCAGCGGATGAGGGAAGAGAAAGACTGCTTACCTGGTCCACACAGGTGTCTCCTTGGGCCCGGAGCTGGCCCACAAGCAGATAGGTGGTGAGTCCTGCCAGGATGGGGAGCGACACTAGGCAGCAAGTGAGAGGCCAGCGGGCGCTGCTCCAGGCTGCCAGGCTGGCTCTGGCCTTGGGCGTGCAGCTGTCTTCCTCAGGCAGCATTTCCACACTGGCTGTTTCCCCGAAGCCCAGCCCCAGATTCTCTGCCATGCTCCTGCTCCGCCTGGAGACGGCTCAGACTCCCCCTGGGCAGAGAGACCCCCCATTAAATAGAAGACTAGCTCTCACAGTGGGTGCATTAATCACTGCCTACTCCACCCCCTGGCCTCTCCCCTCCCCCTTCCACAACACCCTGGGCCCCGCCCTGTTAGGGAATGCACCGCCTACAACAGAAACCAAGTCTGGGTTAAGAAAAAAAAAAAAAAAGAAGAAGAAGAAAGCTTTCCCAAGCATATTTATATACAGTGTGCTCATGTGCTTCTTCCTTCGTTTACAGAAGGAAGTGAGGAAAGTCCCTGGAGGAGGAGAAAAAGAATCCATCAAGGCAGTGGGCGGGGTGAATTAAAATATAGCTGTTCCCAGCGCTGGAGGCCAGCCAGCCATGCCAGTCTGGGGAGTGCGCCACTCCTGGAAGTGAAAGTGAAGGCCAGGGAGATGTGTAGTGTGGCTTGCAGACTGGGGGAAATAGAAATCGCGTTTGCATCACCGCCGTGCAAAGTGCTGCCAAGCGCTCTGCAGTTCTGAGCTTCACAGGGGCCCTTTCTTCTTGCACAGTCAGGAAAACCGAAGTTCTGGAAAGTGAAGGCACTTGCTTTGGGTCATCTAGGGATTAGGACAGAGGAGCTGGAAAGATGGTCTAGTTCCTCATTATTTGGAGTTGTGGCCTCTGCCCCACATCCACCTGTGAAAGGAAAGTGCATACCTAGCCTGAGTCTCATCTAAGCAAAGAGTGTGAGGTCATAAAGGGTGACTGCCTGCCAGGAGAGGACATTGACTTCTCTCTTCTCTGATTAGTTCTAAGTTGATCGAACACAAGTGATAGGCCTTGCCCACAGTTGGGTGTGTATGGGGCACACAACATGTAATAAAGGTGAACATTTATTAAACATTTCCTTTGTGCCAGTCACTGTTCTAAGGGAGTTAAAGGTATCAATGAAATGATTTGATCCTGAAATAACCTTTTGACGTAGTCATGTTATGATTGCCACTTGACAGATAAGGAAATGGAAGCATGGGATCGGACTCAGGTAGGCTGGCTCCGGAATGTGGTAATCACAGCGCTGCACGGCACGTGCTACTGTATGGTGCACGTACATAGATACCCACACCCAAGTGTGCCCAGGAAGAGGCCATCCTTCCAGTTAGGGGTTGGTGAAGCTTCCTGGAGAAAGAGCTGGTGTTAGAACTAGGACTTGAAGCTTAGGAAACATGACGTTGGAGAAGAGTAGAAAACTCTGTAGAAAGATGGGTAATAGAAATAGGAAAGCTTAAGAATGTCCTGCGGCAAGTGGTGGAGACCAGCCTGCCTCGCACCTCCATTCAGTTGCTACTTCTGTTTATTTCACTGCTACTTGCAAAGGCGTTTCATGACCTGCCAACATCACCCCTCACCCATGTCCGGCCTCGTCTCTTACTATTTTCCCAAGCTGCAGTTCTCCCAAAGGCATGATGGGTTAACACACTGCTGCACATGCTCTTCCCTCCACTGTGACAGCTTCCCATCTTGTCCCTTCCTATTACCATGCTCCCCAATTTTATACTTTGTATTAAAACCTTTTCCTGCATCCCTTGCTTCCAAGATTGGGTGAGATGCTTATCTATGATTTTATAGCTTCCTATTCTTCTCTTATCATAGAATATGTCATAGTAAACTATAGCCATCTACTTTTCCCCTATTAAATCACCCCCATTAGATCATCAGATGTAGGAGGCAGGCGTTAAGTCACATCCCTTCCCTACGGCTGTAGCTCGTAATGTAACAATGGTCATAACTGATATCTGTTGACATAAACATCTGACACATTTCCGAAGAACCCCAGCAAAAGATGATTTTTATGTCCCTTGGTTGCCCATTCTTGGCTTAACAAACCTAGTAAAAAACTTATCTTTGAGACTAACCTAAATCTTTCCCATTGTAACTTTCAAACACACAATCACACTTAATACGGGACCATCTTGAAGGAGTTTACAACTTGTTCTTATTCCTGTATTTGTTTTTAAGAAACGTGGTACGCTTAATCAGACCAGGGTCTTAAAAGTGTTAAATGTATGGGTTCACAGGAAGAAGTATGTACTCTCACCCACAAGATCAAAAGCCCTGAGAAGGTTAGGAAGACTAAAAACACCAGACCGGGGATCTGAAGGTGTGGGTTTTATTTTATTTTATTTATTTTATTTTTACTTATTTATTAAAAAAATTTTTAGTTTATTTTTGAGAGACAGAGAGAGACAGTGTGAACAGGGGAGGGTCAGAACGAGAGGGCGACACAGAATCTGAAGCAGGCTCCAGGCTCTGAGCTGTCAGCACAGAGCCCAATGCGAGGCTCGAACCCATAGACATGAGATGGTGACCTGAGCTGAAGTCAGAGGCTTAACCAATTGAGCCACCCAGGCGCCCCTGAAGGTGTGGGTTTTAATCCCTCAGTTGTGTGACCTTGAGAACTCTAGCAGACCTGCCTCACTTTACTATACCTGGCTATTTACAGAACCTGGTAACTAAGCTTGTGATATGTCTGTTTAAAGTAAAATTCAGTGGATTCTGAGTTTGTGCCCTGGGGAATGTCTTATCAGAAGAGAATAAGAGTGTTAGGGCCTGGACCTACGGATATCTCTTTGAGGTGGGTTAGATGTAGATTTACATGTAGTGGCAAGAAACAAAACAGAGAGCTCCTGCATGCTCTTGACTCAGTTTTCCCCAAAGGCAACGTCTTGCATAAGGAGAGCATAACGTCACTCACTACCAGGAAATTGACATTGACATTGATATTCAGATTCCATGCATTTGTTTGGACGTATTTAGTTTCTGTGTAGTTTGTCACACGTGCAGATGTGTGTGACGGTCACCACAGTCAAGACCCAGAAAAGCACCATCTCCAGGACCCCCCATGGTACTAAGGATAGCCACTGCTCCCACTCTCCTTACTCTTTTACCCTCTGGCAGCCACGAGTCTGCCTTCCAACTCAATAATCACATTATTTCACAAATGTTATATAAATGGAATCATGTAGTCTGTATACTTTTGAGATGGGATTTTTTTTCCACTTAGCACAATTTTCTTGAGGTCCATTCAAATCACTGTATGATCAATGCATGGTTCATTTCTTTTGATGGCCACATGGTATTCCATGGTAGGAATGTAGCCTGGTTTGTTTATCCAGTCACCCACTGAAGGACTTTTGGGCTATTTCCAGGATGGACTAATTTGTTAACAAAGCTGCTGTTAATATTGGTGTACAGGTTTTTGTGTGAACGTGGCTCCATCTCGTATCTGGTGTAAATGCCCAGAGCGAAATTGCTGGGTCATAACGGTAGGCACCTGTTTAGTTTTGTAAGGAACTGCCATACCCTCTTTTCTAGAGTGTTGGTATCGTTTTGCTTCCCACCAGCAATGCGTGAAATAGCCAACATCCTTCTCTGCATTCTCTCTCCAGTAGTTGGTGTTATCACGATTTCTCCTTTTAGCCACTCTGGTAGGTGTCTGGTGCTATCTCGCTGTGGTTTTACTTTGCATTTCCCTGACGGCTAACAATGTTGAACATCTTTTCATGCACTCATTTGCCTTCTGTAACCTGTTTAGTGATACAGACATCTGTTTTGGCTGTGAAAATCACTTCTCATTTCCTTCCTGATTCTCTCTCAGTGGATTCCAAGGCAGAAGGTAAATCACTTATAGAGAAATAATGAGTTATTGCCCTTGAGTGCCAACTATGTGCAAGATAGTGTTCTGGGTACTATGCATAAAGCAGTGATAAGAACAGACAGCAATCCTTGTTGTCATAAAGCGTATGTTCTAGTGGAGTGAGATGGCCAGTAAATAAAAGAAATAAGTGAAGCATATTAAATGCCGTTGGAGCTTTAGAGAAAAAAAAAAAACAGAAAGGGAGATAGGAAATTACGTTAGTTACAGTTTACTGTAAGGTGGCAAGAAAAACCCTCCTTTGCAGTGACCAGATGCTTGAATAAAGACCACAGATGAAGGGAAGGCATGGATGTCTCGTAGCAGACTTCTCCTGGCCTTGAAACAGCTGTGTTTCAGGAGCATCAGGGTGGCCGGGAAGACTGGAGCAGTGAGTGGGGAGGAGACCAGGAGCAACGAGGTCAGAGCAGTATCAGAGGAGACTGGCCATGCAGGGCTTCTGGGCATGGGTAGGACTTGGCTCTCATTCAGTATGGTGGGGAAGTGCTGGAATATGTAGGGCAGAGGAGTGGCAGGTTCTGATTTAGTTTCATAAAAATCTTCCTGGCTGCTGTGTCAAGAGTAGCCCAAAGGAAGGGTGGACTCAGGGAGAACAGTTTGGAAACTATTGCAATAGTCCAGGTGAGGCAAGATGGTGGATCGGACAAGGTGGGGGCAGCAAGGGTCACAAGAAATGGTGGCTTCCATATATATTTTGAAGTAGAGTAGGCATAACTTCTCATCCAGTTGGATGGGTAAGAGAGAAAGAGAAGAGAAACGTTTGGGTCCAAGGTTCTTGGTTGGAACATTGGAAGGATTGAGATGCTACTAGTGGAGATAGGAAAAAAGCATGAGAGCTCAGATCAAGATGTGCACCACTTAAAGTGCTTTTTAGACAACTAAGCAGAGGTTACGTTACAAAGAGGCAGTGGATGATAAGTTTGAGGTCTCAGGCAGAGGCTTGGGTGGAAAATCAATTTGAGAATCTTTCTTGACAGAGCAACGATCGCCTATTACGCTAAACTGGAGATTCCTCTTGATTACAGGTCCTTAATTTCTTAATTAAAAATTTTTGGTGCCAGGTTTTGGAAAAGCATTAAGTTTAGCTATATCTGACCATTAGCTGACCAGCTTTGACCTACAATAATAATAATTTCATGTGGTTCACCTGAATAATACCCTCCACATGCCTTATATTACATAACACTCCCAGTGGGGTTTGAAATTATAGGGTATAGCGCCCTATAATCAAACCCAGAGATATTTCTGCAGCCCAACACACCCACACTGAGTGGGATAGGTAAGGACTACACACACACACACACACACACACACACACACACACACACATCCTTTCAACTCAGCTTTTGCTGCCAAGTGCATTATAACAACTTTCAGATTTTTAGAGCTTTTTGGATTTTGGACTGTGCAGCACACAGAGTTGAAATAGGCCAATGAGTGGAAGGTACTGAGAGGCATACTTCAACTCAACCTTATGGCTATGTCAATGCCATTCCATGACTAATCACACATGTTTCTAAAGGTGGCAACTGTCTGTCCCGTAAGTGCACACGGGGCCTGAACAACCACTTCCTGGGAATATTTTAGAGGAAATTCATTTACTAGAGAGGTGGTGAGAGTTGGTGTCTTTTACAGCTCTTGGTCTCACCGAGACAAACATGACTGTACATTGTATCCAGCTTCACGCCTCATTCTTCCCATCTGTAAAATGGGATGGAACCAAGGAGCTGACCTTTGTGATTGCTGAGGATGCTTCTAGTTGTTTTCAGGGTTTCTATGCTTCTCTGTGTCTTCTCTTTGTCCGCTGTTTTTTTTTCCCTCCACCCTTGTTTGCAGAGTAACCCTCTTTCCAGACTGTGCCATGGCAATTTTCCCAGGATGTGCAATGAATAATTAGCATGGGCAGCTGGATGGGGAGGCAGACATTGTCCCTGTTGGTTTCCAAATTGGGAAAAGTGGTTATTTTTTCAGGAATTACTTCTTGACATCTAAACGTGTTTTGACTTATGCAACATCCACAGGCTTCCTGAAAGAGTGTTCCTCCAGGGCAGAGTTCCACCTTCCTGGAATGGTGTTGATGGTGTCACGGCCTCCCCTTTCTGGTTCTCCTGGGAGATGAGCTCTCTGATAAAAGAATGTTTCAGGGATTGACACACAGCTTCTAAGGGACAACCTAAAAAATTGAAAATAGAAAGCTTTCTAAAACATAATTTACAGCTGTAAACAGTTTTTCCCCTCTGATTATAAAAGTAAAATATTTTGACTCTAGGAACAAAAGAAAGAAAAAGGGAGGAAAACGATTATCCACACTCCCTAAACTGGCGGTTGGCTGACTTTTTTCTGTAGAGGGTCAGATGGTGAGTGTTTTAGAATTTATGAACCGAGGAGCAAAATTGAAGTTATCATATAGATGTTTATATAACCTTTTGAAAATGAGAAACCATTCTCTTTTCTCTTTTTAATGCTTATTTATTCTTGAGAGAGAAAGAGAGAGAGAGAGAGAAAGAGAGAGACAGAGGTTAAGCGGGAGAGGGTCAGAGAGAGGGAGACACAGAATCCGGAGCAGGCTCCAGACTCTGAGCATCAGCACAGAACCCGAACGGTGAGATCATGACCTGAGCCAAAGTCGGACGCTCAACTGACTGAACCACCCAGGTGCCCCCAAATAGGACACTATTCTTAGTGCGCAGCCCATACAAAAGCAGGGCTGGCTGGATTTAGCCTGTGGGCAGTAGTTTTCTGACCTCTGCTCTCAACTGTCTCGAAACCAGTATTGACCTTTGACAAGAGGATTTCTTTCCAAATTAATTCCCGATGCTTTCCTTTCTTCTCTTTCTAGTTTTTAAACAAGACATCACTTTATACACTCCATTTCTTTTCTGTGCATCTTCCTGAATAGCAGCATTCCAGAAAGAAAATTGTTCAGGGCGGCATAGACCTTCTCTCAAATGGAAGTACTACAGTTCATTTGAACAACTCCCACAGCGAATGCGTTTGGATCATTTCTTATTAATTTATCAACAGAATAGTTCCTTGTTGTTGTTTTGTTGTTGCCGTATTTTGGGTCTTGCATGGAGTCCCAGGAAGGGCATCGCTAGGACAGAGGAGAAGAACAGAGTTGAGGCCCTGCCTCTGTAGAGGTGGGAACACTGATCACCTCATCTTTGCCAGGATTGGGTATTTTCCCCAAACAATGCCATCATTCATGTTAGTGGGGTGTGCACGTAGATTTAACTATGTCTGGATAATTCCAGTTTCCACTGTGAACATCACTAAGTCTGAGTCAGGGTCTTCTGCAACCATTGAATCACAAAGAGCAACGTGGCTCTTACATCAAGTATGCCCTCAAGTCAGGCTTTTAGAATCTTCTCTTCTTTTCCTTTTTTCCTAGTTGCCCTCTTTCTCTCTGCTTTGCTTAGGTCTAGCTGCCCTTTAGATTCACCAAAATTCTTACGCAGATTAGGACCAACCCAGCCACTCCTAAGCACATGTCCAAGAGAAGCGCTAGCAAACGTTCAACAGGAGGTGCCTCCAAGGACCTTCCTTGCAGCACTTGCCATGGTAACAAAACCCTGGATGCGCACCAGATTCCTTTCACTAGGAAAGGTGGTGAATCAAGTCAGCATTGCACAGTCGTTCAAAGGAAAGAGAAGCACAACACGCCTCAAGAAGGATGAGTCTCAGCAAAATGATATAAAGTGGAAAAGAGTTCCCAAAGACCATGCACAGCGAAGGTTATACAAGGTTAAAAGTCACACATGCGTGCGCACACACACAAATATGTACAGATACAACTAATTACAAAGGAGAGTAAAGCGATGATAAACACAGGACTCGGGAGGATGGACTCCCTGAGCTGGGCAGTTTGGGAGAGGTTGTGAGGGGTTTTGAGGGGTGTCACTTGATACCCCTCAAAATTCTGGCTTTCATTTTATGTAGTGATAGTGTTATATACTTATAATACGTATATGTTATAACTAATAACCGAATAAATAAAAAGCAGTCCAAGCATGGGACATGATGACAGTGTGACAGGATCCAAGGAGTATGACCATTCCAGTTTTCTCCTTCAGAGATCCAAAACCAAACAAGAAATAAGAGTCAGTGTCAGTGGGTGCATTGCGTGTTCTGACAAGACGTTCTCATGAACCAAGTGGGTGATTGTTAGTACACGGATTTCAGGGTGTCTGTTTTGGCTTCACAGAAAGAAGTTCTTATTTATTTATTTCCTTTGTTCTTAATTTTGGTCCAGGCAGCTGTTGTTGTCAGATAAATAAGGCCTTGAGCCAGACCCCACTGTTAGAGCTCATAAAGCGTTCCCTTAAAAAGGCCTTGAAATTATGTTTGTATGCTTGTCGATCATTTGGTTATGGTCAAAATATAGAGAGAGACCAGTCCCTGGATAAATGGCACCCTACAGCTTGGAGAAGAGTGCTCAGGTGGACAAAGGGTTGGCCAAGGTCCAGGAGTGAAATGAGGGAGTGCAAAGGCAGAAAGGTATCTCAGGCAGTGACAGAATGCCTGCAGGTTCAGAGCAAGCAAAATGGAGCCCAAGAAGTCTTGGCCAAACAACCGGACTGTTTTTTTTTTTTTTTTTTTTTTTTTTTACTCTTTCTCCCTTCTCTGGCCTTCACATTATTACTCAGTTTCCAGCAAGAATGCTGCTGGGTTTGAGGCCTGGGTGTGAGGGTGGCCATCCCCTCATTCCTCAGGTACCTACTCTGGCCCAGACTCAACCAGAAACTGGAGATACAGATGTGACCCAGATCAGAGCTTGAAGACCTCTATTGTTTGGTTCATGGTTGTAGCCAATACTTCTCAACATAGACACAATGGACTCTTAATGCTGAATTGAGCCAAGTGGTTCTTAAAATAAAGGAGCAGAGGGCTACGCTATGAAGTAGCAGCCCCAGGCAAATGTAGAGCTCTCTCCTCTCGGTATGTCCAGCCCACACCTCAATTACTGAAGTCTTATCACACTGCATTGTCATGATTTATTTATATAGCTCTCCCGCCCACTATCCTGTGAACATCTCAAGGGTGGAGACTACGTCTTTTTCATTGCCAGATCTCTCAAATTCAGGGCATAGAGCAGATGCTACTTAAATGTTTGGGGGATCACTATGCATTATACCTTGTCGTCAGTGCCCAGTGAGTGGGACTCATAGTGGAGGCGGAGTATCACTGTTGGGGGGTGGTGGGCTCAGAGACGAAGGGGTGCTTACATTTGGGGTTTGAGTGGGCTTCCTGGGTAAAGAAGGGACGGGGGAGAGTGGGAAGGGTGGTAGTGGAGGGCTGGGGATATTCAAAGTAAACAGCAACCAACTGCATGTCTGTTGACCTATCAGAGTAGACTGGTGGCAAGTGATCAGTACTTCTGTCCCTGTGCCTATTAGCTGCAGGTCAGCCTGGAAGATGAGGAGGAACTTGGGGTTTGGATGAAGGGAGAGAATGGAATACATGTTACATGGTCACCGTCTTTATTCCAGCTCTGCATCTGGAGATTTCTATACATGCTCTTACTTGATTCTTATGCAACCATAGTAGGTAGGCACTATGACTTCAGTTCCTAAGAGTAAGAAACAGACAACAGGGGGGTGACACAAACTACCCAAAAAAATGAGTAGCAGAGCTGGATCTGATGTTGAACCCAGACTTCCACATTCCTGAGCCTGTGCTCTGTTTTCTCTGCCTTCCTGTCATGTTGCCATGCGTAGAGGGTGTGGCCAGTGGAGGTCAGGGTAAGAGCCAAGCCATGAGGCAGGAGCCATCAAAAGCATCCAGAGGACTTCATGGAGGAGGAGCAGGAATGAGGGAGAGGCAGAGGGCTGGGCAGCTCCTTAGGCCAGGATGGGTGTCCTTGGCCAGGGACATTCTATTTCGAGTCTTTAAACTTCCACCCTTTGTACCCAATAAAGTTCACAGTGGCCACACCCTTGTCATGACCTTTCTGGTGAATGTTTATGGAGCTGGACAGAGGGCTCAGGCAGGGAAGGAGGGCAAGGCAGTGTCCTGGAACCAGAGCCAGAGATGAAGATTTTGGAATTTAGAAGGAAGAGGTTGAACACAAAGCTTTAGCTGGAGACCTTGAGGCTGTAGATGAGTAATGTCTGGTTAGGGGAGGAGCTCTACTCTAGAGATGAAAAGGAAATGGTAATAAAGAATCAGACTAAAGATGTGGCTGAGCAAGTGGATGCTTTCAGTACCAGCTGTGGTGAGGGCTGGTGTCAAGGGGGCCATTTTTCATCAGAAAACATCTGAGTGGTACCTTGATGGAGGCAATGCATTCAGGGGAGGGAGAGATGGGAGGCTGGTAAAGAGGCCAAGAGATGCATAGACACAGAGAGACAGAAATGGAGGCAGAAAGACACAAAAATAAAGGAAAACAAAAAGACACAGAGACACAGAGAGATAACATCCTGGAGATCCAGGGACTCATGGAAACCATGGTAGTGAGAGAAAGAATCAGAGACACACAGAGAGGGAGGAGGGATGTGGCATAAACACACAATGGATATCTGTGTCTGGTGGAGAAATACATGTGAACCCCCTGAAAAGAATTATATCTGGCCCTGTGGGCCTCCCTGGGAGGATCTGCTCTTTGGCTTGGCTGAGGTGCTGGCTGTTCCTAAGTTTCTGTGTTTTCCTGACTAGCAGGTGGAAACCCTGGGGTGAAAGGTCACCTACAATATAGACTTTCTCTAAAAGAGCATCTTAGCCATCATCCCATCCTCTCCCCTCTCCTCTGCTTGCCCCTCTGCAGTTACATCCAGTGACCAACTGCTCCATATGGACCCTCAGAACATTCTTCCTCAGGCTGAGCTACCTCCCTGTGACTTCTAGTTTGGGAGCGACACATGAACAGATCTAGTGCTGCTTTTTCACTTAGGGCTTCGGGTGATGGATGTTCCCACTGTGTTCTCTCTTCTTCGCAATCATCTGTGGTTCTTTCACCGGGATTAGTGGCAACACAGACTCAGTTCTTTCCTAATAACAGATGATCCCAGGATCTCAGGAACAAAGGTTTAGTTCTTGTATTGAGGGAAAAAAATAATATTCTAACTGTTCAAGAGAAAGTTATTCGAGACACTTGCAAAAGGACGGGAAGGCAGACTTTATTCAACGGGAGTTATCACGGTGGATGTAGGAACCACTTCACTGGGGCCTCGCAGACATTGCACTTGGCTCTGAGGACAGCATGGGCAAGTGGAAAATCTATAACCTCAGGAGTAGGCTGGGGATCAGTGGATGGCAAATTACTAAGAAGAAATAGCAGGAATGATGGGGATTCTGTCTAGGCTGACCTAAAGGGATTCTTATGGAAGGCAAGCCAGGGTGAAGAGATGTGACCTACAAGATGGTGAAGACCCTGACTGGGCATCAAGAGTGATCAGATATGGAGGAAGCAGGATTCTAGCTAAACTGATTTGGGCAGGTTTCTTGCTAAGACAGGATAGTGTAGGGAAGAACACTAAAGCTAGTTGAGCCTAGTTGAGAAGAGAATTCACAGAAGCCTGAGTAGATTTTGGCCAAAGACAGACTCCTTGTCACTCACTCACTCTGTATGTCTATTGCAGGCTGGGACCACTACTCTGATTTCCATTCACCCTGGAAACTAGACTGAGAAGCAGCTCTGTCTAAAATGTGGCTGATCTTGGTGGCTGAAAAAAGAAAATGTGAGTCCCCATGTGCTGGTCTTGAAAGCTTCTACCAGAAGTAACATGTGTCATCTACCATCATGTTGCACTGGCTACAGCCTTATGTCCAAGAGGTGGGGAAGGGAACTCTGGACCCAAGAAGGGGCATCGAATATTTGTGAACAATGACCCAGTCTCCCAGAACTGGTTTCTCCCACACTGACATATCCAGCGCTCTTGCTAAGCTAGTCCCCTGTTTGCAGAAGCTCCCAAGTTTATTGATATGTCTCTGGACCTTTGAGAGCCAGTATTGGACAAGAAAGTTGAGGGAGGTGATGCTCTTGGGGGCACCAGGTGATTGTACCCATGAATGGCCCTCCACCTCACAGCTACATATAAACCATATGTTCACCAAGTTTGCCAAGGCCACAAAAGAGAGAGAGGGAGAGGCAACACATTTTCATTTTGATCTTTTGGCCAAGGTTTTACTGGGTCTTTATCCTCCAATGCCTTTGAAAAATCATGTCTTTCATTGCTTGAGATCTAGAAACAATCAGCTCCTCTGTAGCTCCAAAATGGGAAAGGGGAGCCTATCTTCATTGGACATTGAATAAGTGAGCAATAAACCTTGATGGTATTGATCTGCTGAAATTTTAGGGTTTGTCTGTTTTGACAGCTGCTGTTTGTTATTCTGATGCAGATATTGGGACAAGAAGTGGACTCCGAAACAAAAACATCAAATGTATGACATTAGCTGAATGATTGGGGAACAAGGAATGGGAAACTGGCACCGAAGAGATGGAGACCCGGGGAGGTGGTAGCAAGGTTATTTACAAAGTCGCTGTCTGGCATGGCTTGAAAGGTAGACCTGATCCTCATGGAACTCACCATCCCACTAGCAAGAGGTGGGAAAATAGGAGAATGGCGTGTTCAAATAACATGGCTGCATTTGGTGAGGCATTATAGGAGTGAGATGAGCTCAGGAAATTATTAGGTGGTTGGTGAGCCGAAGTTAGAAGAATAGAGAGAGTCCATAAATGTGAGGCCTTGAACTTGAAATAGCATACTGCTTTAAAGACCACACAATAAGGGATAAGATTCATGAAGGATTTAAGTGGCAAAAGCCTAGGAGACCCTATCAGTTGGAAAAATGATGCAGGGAAGAATAAGATGAGAAAAGCAGCCTCTTCATTGAATTTTCCATATGGTCTCTTAGTGGGTGCCATTAGCTTAACAGAGAGAAAAGTAAAAAATCAAGGAAAAAGACAGATTTAAGAACTACATCACTACATCTTTTAAAAAATTTTATTAGTCTTTTTTTTTTTTATGTTTATTTTTGAGAGAGAGTGAGTGAGGGAGGTGCAGGCAGAGGGAGACACAGAATCTGAAGCAGGGTCCAGGCCCTGAGCTGTCAGCACAGAGCCCGGCATGGGGCTCAAACTCATGAACCATGAGAATCATGACCTGAGCCATAGCTGGACACTTAACTGACTGAGCCACCCAGGCACCCTAAGAACTATATCTTAAAAAGGATTTTGGCCTCAGTCACTACAGATAGATTAGAAACCTGTTATGTTATCGAGTGAAATACAATGTCAAGACACCATGAGTCTGCTCTAGGAAATCTTTGGGGCTCAAAACAACTCTTGGGATACCAACCTTCCATGAATAGAAAGTAAACTAAGGACGTATACTCAAGAGGAGTGTGTAATATCAAATAACCTGCTTCATATATGTCCAAGGAAGGTCATGGCTCCAAAAGGGTGGACCGAAGGGTCATAGCAATGGACAAGCATGAGCTGCCCTGAGAGGAGATTCACAGTCCCTCACTCAGAGCAGGAGCCGTCTTGAAGTCCTCCTGGAGGACCTGTGGGTGCCCCCTTCTTTCTGAGCATGTGTGTTGATCGTGGCTACCCTGTCCTTGTTCTCCCATTGTCTCTTGGATGTGTGGTGTGTGCGTTGGTGGGGTAGGAATTGCTGGGAGAGAGTGATATATAATTTGTCCTTTTAGATCATAGGGTCTAGTGCTTCTCAACCGGGGGACACTTGGCAACAGCTGGAAGCAGTTTTGGTTGTCACAACAGGGGGTGGTGGTGCTAATTAGGCACCTTGTGGACAGAGGACGGGGATGTTGCTAAACATCCTACAACGGACAGGACAGCTCCCTGCCAGAATTTTCTGGTCTCAAATGTCAGTATGACCAAGGTTGAGAAACTGGTCTAAGGAATAAATGGTGTGACATCCGACCTAATAGGAAGATTACAGGACACCACCTCGGAATCCGAGAGCCTGACACAGAGGTGGTGCCCATTCCTTCATTCAACACTGAACAGAATGCCTGCAAAGGGTCAGGGGTGGCCGGGGTGGTGGAGGGATGGGGATTTGTCATGAATTAATGCTAGTTGCTGTACCAGCAGCCTCCCCAAATCTCAGAGTCTGAAAGGATAGAAGTTAATTCTTCAACGTGTTAGGAAAAAATCTGTTTTTTTCCTCCTGAACAACTAATATAGTTTTTCTCTCATGGGCATGGTGAGTCTGGTGATGGATTGATTTTCATCCTTGACTTGACTACTAGGAAGCTCATTATAACTGTTCATTGTTGCTTACTGATGTTCCCTGGCTCATCTTCCTATTTGACTCATTTGCCCGTGACTTTGATCCCTTAATCCCCCGAAGCCTCCCATATTGTTGTACTTTTGTTTGTTGCCTCAAAATATCTTTGGGGATGAAGGGACCTATGGATAAATAAATGAATGAGCATCATTCTCACTGAGAGATGGCTGCTATGAAAGGGACATTGGGAAACCAGTAAATGTCTCTTTCCTTCTTTAAAAAGGAAAGTGGATCTTTAGGTTCTGGCTTGAAACTTTGCAGAATTGAAACTGATGTTTGGGTTTGGAATCTGCAAGCTTTTCTTTTTCATTCTGCAGTTGTACTTACCCCTTTTAAGTTGCTATTTTAACAATCCAAAGTCTCATTTGCTTTAGCTGGCAGAGGAAGGTGACAAGAAAAGCTATTCTCCAAGGTCTTTTGGGGAATCACTTCATGCAAATGTCTTTGTCTCAGAAGGAAACTGCCCGGAGGTTAAGCCTCTGCCCACTCCCAGAAGGCAACATTCAGAGTTGGTGTTTTCCCCTTTGCTTTGCTGTTTCCAAATGTGAAACAGGCAGGCACAACCTTGTTGTGTGATCTCAGGCTCTTTTCAGCCCCTCTCTGATCTCCAGAAAAAATAAAAACACAAAGTAGACTGAGAACCCATCCAGATCCATGGTTCTAGTCTGGGTATCAAAAGAGGAGGCTTTTCCAGGGAGATGTGCTTTCTGGCGAGTCTTGTTGAGTGAGTAATTTTAGTGACACTCAGCTCATGTATTTGGGAAAATCTAGCTCTGCTTCCCATAAATACAGAGGAGATGGTGGGTTTGGAAGACTAGGCTGGGGTCTCGCTGGTGATGGTTTGAGAGATGTGTCCGTGTGGACCTGGGAGCCCCACTGCCCAGCTGCCGGTCCCCACAGCATCCCTCAGTTGTGCAACCTTGGGCAAACCAGGTTGCCTTCTTAGGCCTTGGTATCCTCATCAGCCATAATGAGATGACAACCATAGGACTTTGTGTTTTGCAGAGTAAATGACCTAAGGCTTACAAAGTGCTGGGCACTTTTTGCTCTCCTGAATTGGGCCAGACACTGCTGGATTGGGGTGCGGTTGCCAGGGTGACTGAGCCAGGATACTCCCAACCAAGGCCTCGCTAGAATACCCTTTCTTTTTTGGAAGAGGTCAGAAAGGAATTGCCCCAGAAACTCTCCCAAAATGGGATGGAAGGAAAGGTACGAAAACATTCTCATAGTGAAGCTTCTAGATGGCCAGCTCTCAATCTGCAGTGCCTTCTGCCTCTCCATCCAGTCCCTCTTCAGGACATCAGTCCCATTCCCCTTCTGGTTTCCATTTTTTCTTCTGTGAGGTGCATGGATTAGATCCCATCATTCATAATCGAATGTATTTCATCCTACCTGAGTTTAGATAATTTGTATTACATTAAAGCAGGATTAAAGTGGCATGATAGGCAGGTTGTTCTTTCCTATCCTGTGCCTTCTAGAATGTATAGCATCAGCTCTGGCCTCTACCCACTAGATGCCAGCAACACCTCTCCCCCAAGTTTGGACAACCCAAAATGCTACACACATTGCCAGATATCTTGGGGCTGGGGCAGCAAAATCGCCTTGGCTGAGAACCATTGACTTAAGAGTACTTAAACATAATAATGCTGATCACATTTATTGAGTACTTTAAAAATTTTTTTAAAAATGTTTATTTATCTTTGAGAGACAGAGAGACAGAGTGTGATTGGGGAGGGACAGAGAGAGAGAGAGAGGGAGACACAGAATCCAAAGCAGGCTTCAGGCTCTGAGTGGTCATCACAGAGCCTGATGTGGGGCTCCAACTCACAAACTGCGAGATCATGACCTGAGCTGAAGTCAGATGCTTAACCGACTGAGCCACCCAGATGCCCCTCAGGTCCTTTTTTTTTTTTTTTTTTATGCCAGCCACAGTGCTCAGAGAGTTCCATGTCTGAATCTTATTGAGTCTTCCTAATATCCTTATGAGATGGGTATTAATGCCTTCTGCATTGCAAATGAGGCTGTTGAGCTACTGAGAAATGATGGAGTTAGGATTTGAACCCGTGTTTTCCCACCATCGGACCCTGTGATGTTTCATCACTTTAAAGGTTTATACATACAAAGTAATCTTTTGAAGAGCAAGCAATATGGCTTATTCAACAAGAGCACAGGACTTGGAAATAGGTTTGCCTGTTTGGAATATCAACTCCATGTTGATGATCTGGTCACCATCTCCTCCTGAGCACCATTTTTGCATTGTTAAATTGAGGGTAAGAGAAACCTTATAAGTTGTTGGAAGACAAAATGGGGCAGAGGGACACCTGGTACACCTGGTTCTTCTCCAGCTAAATAACACACTGGAGAACAATGAACATGGTTGACATTTCTTTCATTCCTTCCCCACAATCATAGTGTTCCTGGGGCATACGAAAACCTCATACCACAGTGTATCACCTCATCCCTGTCCTACCCTGTCCTGGGTGTCTAGGGCTCTCTTATAAGGTCCAGACCAGTGGAGAGAGGGGTTTGTAGGAAAACCCATGCTCAACATAACCGGAACCAAAACAGTCATATTGTCCCCAATCTCCTCCACATTGTATCCCTTTTCTCAGTGACCCCAGTCACCCACGCCAGGACTTTGGGAGTCATTTTTTACTTCTTGCACCTTCTCACTTCCTGTGGCCAAGCAGGAACCGGGCACCATCAACTACACTTGCCAACTGTTTGCTTATATCTCTCCTTTCTATCTTTTCCTGGGCCAGGCCACCACTCTTCTCTCCTGGATGCTGAAATATGCTCTCTGCTTCCACTCTTGCCTTCACAATCTATCCAGAGATGTGTCCAGAATGATCCTTGCCATTGTGTATCTGACCAGGTCTCTACCTCCTTGTTGCCTGGAGAAAGCCTAGTTCCTTAGCTGGCAATGGAGCATTTCTCATCTGGGTTCCATCTTCTCTTCATCCTCATGTTGGGCATCTCTTCCCTTATTTTTCTTCCTTTAGGCCATTCTGAAACACTTAGAACTTCTGGGAGGCACTCACTATGCTCCCCTTTCTCTTAGCCATCTGAATATGTTTTCATTAGTCTAAAACACTGTCACTTTTGCTTTGGCCTAGATAATTCCAGCAAGTCTTGGCTTAGAGTTCATTCTCCGTTGGAAATCTTCTCTTATTCTTAGCTCTAGTCAAGCACCTTCTGGGGCTTCCCCACTAAGACTGGGACCATCTGTGAACATGTCTTCCTCCCCCACCACACTGCAATCTTTTTTAAAGTAGCAGGTGTACCTTTTTCTGCAATCCCCAGTGCCTATCATGGACCTTGTCACCATGGATATTCATAGCATAAATGAATGATCCACCATGTTGCATAAATTAGTGTAGGAGTGAGAAACAGTAAAGAAATTGAGGCAGTGAGTTAGAGAAACTGACATATGAACAGTCTATGACCAGTCTTGAATCTGGCCCTGGAGCTCCTCTTGCCATCTTGAATCTCTAAGAATTCAACAGGAAGATTATACAGTTCAGTGGAAACGTGACTCAAGGTAACTTTATCTTTGACATTAAGAGAGAGAAGAGACCATCTTTGTACCTGACACAAGAGCCTGTGTTGTTGTTTGTCATATAAATGTTGGGTGGAGAGAGCCAAAGAACCAGAAGTCATATGACCTGCACATCACTTTTAGCTTCACCACTAAGAGAATTTATTAAGGAGCCTCCCTGATGATGTAATTCGAAAAGCCAGATTAGCCTTTGTATGCTGTAGAGAAGGATTTCTCAGCTGTGGTGTTACTGACATTTTGGGCCAGATGAGTGTTTGTTGTGGGAATTACTCTATGCATTGTGGGTGTTTAACAGTCTCCCTGGCTTCTTTCTACTCACTTGATGCCAACAATACTCCTCTCACTTCAACTGGGACAACCAAAAATATCTCCAGACTTTGCCAGATGTCACCTGTGGGGACAACATTGACCTCGGTGGAGAACCACTACTTCAGAGGAAATACAATTGGAGCCCATCTGGTAAAGCCAGAAATCACTGGATGAAGGGTGGATTTGAAGTTCATTTCCAGCTCTGCCATGATGGGAGATGTTTTTTGTGAGTTCTCTATGAATTCAAGTTGAGGATGTTTAACTTTGGGGAATCACTTTCACCTCTCTTCCCATCCAAAGTAATAGAATAATGCAAGTCCAACATGTTTTGGATACTTCTAAGTTCAGTTTCGGTCTCAGGAGTGGTCTGGAAAATGGGGTGAGCTCAGACCTTGGAATAGGGATTGATAGCCTGTCATCTACAGTCAGGCAATGAGATTCAGGCCCCTGTTTGCTCAGGAAGGCTTGTCTCTACAGGCCAACCCAGCTCTCTTTTTAGAGCTTCTTAGGATGCCCCAGGGAGGACATAACTCATCTAGTCATTGGCTGCTTTCTAGTAGCTTACACTGCCAGAGCTGGAAAGTGCATAGAAATATTTGTTCTGAGTCTTTTGTTTCAGAGGAGGAAACTGAGGTCTGGAAAAGGGAACAGACTTAGCAAAGATCACCCTGTTAGTTAGAGTAAAAGACTTTATTGACACAAGTGTTTTTCTTTCCTTTTAAGAACTGGCTTCTTGATGTATGATCGACATGTATAAAACTGTACATATTCATGTATCAGCTCAATGAGTTAGGGGTTGAGCCATCACTAACTACCATCAAAGCCATAAACATGTCCATCACTTCTCAAAGTGTCCTTCGTCCCCTTTATTATTATCATTATAATCATCATTGTAATAATAATGTTAAAACACTTAACATACGATCTCCCTCTTAGATTTTAGGTATGCAGTACAGTATCATTAGCTGTAGCCATTATGCTGTGTAGTAGATCTCCAGAGCTTATTTATCGGTTTAAGTTATAACCCAAGTCTCTTCATTAGGAGTCTGGTATTCACTCTCCTGCTCTGTGCTGTCTCACTCTGGGACCCTGCCCCCATGTCTGTTCACCTCTTAGTGAAAGTCTTTATCATAGTCTTTTCCTGATGTTTCTGTTTATTTTGTTAGAATGTACATCTTTGTTTTCTACTTCCTATATTCTGCTTTTAGCTTGGTGATAGCCGTGTGATGCAAAAGTAGGTCCATAACAGGTTGCAAGAACTAATATGCTCACTTTAGCTCTCAAGGGAAACATTTGGCTTTTAACTGAGCTTGACCCCAGTGAAATGAAACTAACAGTAGGAATTTGAAGCACTGAGATAGGTTTAGAAAACCTTTTGGAGCAGCTAGATCCTTTTGGGAAATTCCCCATCTTTGGAGGTCATGTAGTCTATCATTGGGTACATACAGAGTTACACACTGGGGTTGTTTCCCATCATGTGATTTAGAGGAAAGAACCTGGGCTTTGGACATAGGTTCAAATTCTAGCCTCACGATTTCATTGCTATGCAAATTTAGCACCAGGATAACATCATTTCTGAATGGTCACTGGGGGATGGTCATGTTACATATGCCGTCTCATTCATTCTATAACACAACTGTGGGAAGAAGGGTTTACAGTTTATTGGAGAAAACTGAGTTTCAGCTGAAGATACCAAAAGTTACATTAAGTAACAAAGGTTAAAGTAGGAGCTAAGAGTTGTACCCAAGGCAACTGGGCTCCAGATTATGTGTGATAAAACTGACACTGAAAGAAAAAGGTTAGGCATAACATAACCCCCTGTAAACTTCAGTTTCTCAGGATGCTGAATTAGGATGCTAACACCTCCTTAGGAGAACCAGAGTGAGGATTAAAGAAAATAATGTCTGTGCAGCACCCAGTACTCACTGAGTATCTAATAGTTGCTCAGTCTCCCCCTTTGCACAAGTTGCTCATGTTAGTTGAATGTCAGCTATGATTTATAAGTGCTAACGAGATGTTGGCAAGCTTCTAGGTCAGTTTACACGCATAATTTCACTTAATTTTGTAAAAACTTATGTGAAGGAGGTCAATATTATTTCCCCCCTATTTTCACCAAGGAAATTGAGGCACAGAGGGAAGAAGGACTCTGTGGGGCTCCAACAGTGAGGAAGGGCAGTGTCAAGATTTGCATTCTTGTCTTGGTGACGCTTTTGCTCCCTTGGCTCTGCTCACCGCTCTGTTACTCCAAGCCAAGGATAAGCATCAGAAACTCTCAGATGAGAGTCATCCCCTTGGCATGCTTTTCACCTTTTGAGACTAAAATAAACCAAATATTCATCTTAATGAGTAGATCTCTTTTTGTCCCAGAGGTTGGTGCCTTGAGGACCATCTGAGTTCAAGTCAGCCTTGAGGATACTGGAGTCAATTTGTGATTTTTCCCCATTGAATTCCTAATTCAAACTTGTGTTCAGCCCTCTTCATTGCTGCCCAATACAGCCTCAGAGACTTGAGATTAGCCTTCAGCCAAACTGTAGTGAGATCTAATTAAAGTTGTG